>JAAGEH010000175.1:0-12020 GCA_011751065.1 Lasiurus cinereus | reverse complement strand
CTCTCTGGAAGGAGGGCGCACGGGATCCCCTCTGGCGGGTAGGGGACCTTTCATTTCCTCTTCCGGTTGCGGCGGGCTCCCTGTCCGACGTGCGTGGCGCGGGGCACCGCTGCGCGGGGCACAGGGTGACTTCCCGCGGCGCCTCTGCCTTTCCCAGCGCCCCCTCCGCGCCCCGCAGAGGCTCCGCTGAAGGAGAAGACGCTCCAGGGCGAGGAGAGGCCCCGCGGCTCGCGGTCCCAGGAAGCCCCCTAGAGGCGTGTCCGAGAGCTGGGGGCGGCGGGCTGGGGCTCCGGGGGCTCCACGCTGTGCCGGATCCCGTACCCAAAGTAGACGGCCAAGCCTAGGACGGACACGGGACGGTGAGAGGGACGGGGCTCCCTGGGCCTCCTGTGAAGGCACCCTAGACAGAGGGTGGGGGGAAGGTGGGAGGAAGAAGGGGGGTTCGGTCCCCCGAGAGGCCACGTACCCATCGCCATCCAGATGCCAAATTGGGCCCAGGTCAGCCAGGTCATCTGCATCATCAGGTACATGTTCACAAAGATGCTGACGAGGGGCAGGACCGGCAGGGCGGGCACCTGGGGGCGAAGCCGGGTCACCCCTGAACACACCTGAGCGCCAGTCCTGCTCTGGCCCCGCCCTCCACGCCCACTCAGAAGGGGCCGCCCATCCTGTGCTCCTGAGTAGAGTGTGGGTCGGGGAGGGGTCCCTTCATTTCAGCCCTGCCCCCTGCCTTCCCTGGTCCCCGAGGGAGGCCGAGTCCACTCCTTCAAGGGGTCACAAGGTCACCCACCTTGAAGCGAAGAGGAGTGGGGCTCTGGGGCTGTCTCCAGAGGATGACAGTGAGCCCCACAATCAGCAGCAGCAACAGCCCCGTCACTGCTGTGGCCATTGGGTCCCCGGAGAGCAGAAGGCCGGGCCACTGGGCCAGGACCAGGCTCAGAATGGTCAGCAGGAGAGCTGCCGGGTGGGGGTGGGGGGCATAGAGGGGAGGAGAACAGGTCAAGTTCAGAAGCCAAAGGGGTCAAGGGCTTGGGCCACATCCCACCCTCAAACTGCCCACATCAACGGGGGCCATGGTGCCCTGGCCGGGGTCACTCAGTGGCCAGAGTGCCAGCCCGGGCCCCTCAGGGTCACGGGTTTGACTCACGGACATGGACCTGGGCTGCAGGTCCGACCCCTAGTGCGGGAGGCATCCGATCTCTGCGTCTCTCTCCCGTCGATGTTGCTCCCCAAAAACCCCACCCCAGTTCCCCTCTCTCTAAAAATCCATGGGATCGCCATCAGGAACAAAAAAAATGGGCCCTCATCTGCCGAGATCCCCCCACAGGCAGCCACTCCCCCCTCCTCCCGGCACCTCAGGCTCCCAGAGCCGGTCCACGGCTCACCCAGCAGCAGGACACATTCATAGACGACGCGGCCAGACTGCGGGGTGGGCACGGCGCTCTTGGGGCTCCACAGGCTGGCGAGGGTGTCCTCCATCCCTGCCTCAGGTGCAGGCTCCTGGGCACCGGCCTCAGGCCCGCACGTTACCTCCGTCAGGTCCACCCCCGTCTTCTCGTTCCTGCTGAACTGCTGGTCTGGCTGGTACCTGGATGAGGGACAGGCCTGCAGCCTGCACACCGCCCCCTCCCCACCCGCGTGGAGCAGCACCCCACCCCGAGGAGGCCACACCTCCACCGTCAGGCCCCTCGGGTTCAAGCCCTGGCACAGGGGGTGCAGTGGGGTGAGCATGCTCCAGTGCACCTAAGGCCCCAGGTTCCCTGCGTGGTCAGGGCACAGGCCCAGCTGTGGGTTCGTCCCCCAGTTGGGGTGTATATGGGAGGAACCATGATGTCTCTGTCTGTCTCTCAAATCAACAAACACATCTTTCAGAAAAGATGCCCATGGCTTCAAGTCCCCTCATTCAAGACTGAATGGGGCGAACCCGGTGTGGCTCCGTGGATAGAGCGACGGTCTGCAGACTGAAAGGTCCCAGGTTCAATACCGGTCAAGGGCAAGAGGCAGCTGATGGATGTTTCTCTCTCATCAACGTTTCTAACTCTCTATCCCTCTCTCTTCCTCTCTGTAAAAAAAATCAATAAAGTATATTAAAAAAAAAAAAAAGATTTAGCGGAGCCCAAGCCCCAGTGGCTCGGTGGGTGAGCGCCTACAACCTGTGAACCAGGAGGTCCTGATTCGATTCCCGGTCAGGGCACATGCGGGGTTGTAGGCACCGTCCCCAGTGCGGGGCATGCAGGAGGCAGCCGGTCAGAGATTCTCTCTTCTCACGGATGTTTCTGTCTCCCCCCCCCTACCCCCCCAACCTCCCTCTCTGAAATCCATTTTAAAAAGAACCTTCGCAGGGCCTCACCTGAGAACCAGCACGGAGAAGGCCACCAGCGAGTAGGCCAGCAGGGTCCCGATGGACATGAGGTCCACCAGGTTGTCGAGCTCGAAGAGGAAGGCCATGAGTGCTGCGAGGAGAGGCACACAGACACGTGGGAAGCGGGTGAGGACCCCAGGGCACCTCCCAGCCCAGGTAACCGGAGGAGGGGCAGGGGATGGGGGTGGCTTATTCACCTGCCAGAGTCCCAGATACCACGGTGGCTCTGATGGGGGTGCATGTGCGGGGGTGGATGCGGGCCAGCGCCCGGAACAGGAGTCCGTCCTCAGCCATGGCCAGGATCACGCGCGGCATGGGGAACATGGCGCCCAGGAGGCTGCGGAGGGAAGGGAAACGTGTGTGTGGGGAGGGGGGGGGCGATCACCAGCAGGCAGGCCTGGCTGCCGTGCCCACCCGTTGTTGCTGCTCAGCCTCACTACCTGAGGGTATTTTTCCTTGGAGTTGTAGAGAGAGTGGAAGGGCGGGGGCGAGACGCAGGGAGAAACATCGATATGAGAGGGACACATCGACTGATCTCCTCCCGCCCCTGCCCTGAACAAGACTGGGGATCGAACCTGCCACCAAGGTACATGCCCTGGACCGGAACTGAACCCAGGAGCCTTCGGTCAATCCACAGGCTGACGCCCTCGCCACTGAGCCAAGCAGGCTAGGGCAGTGGTTGGCAGACTTGGGCTCTCGAGCCCCAGGCGGCTCTTTGGCCCCTTGAGTTTTTAGCAGAGGCCAGCTTAGGAGTCCCCTAATCCTATCTAATAATAGAGTAATATGCAGATTGACCATCACTCCAATACACAAGATGGCTGCCTCCAGATGGTCAAAGATCCTGCTCCCATGAGGACACAAGATGGCCACCACAAGATGGCCAGCAGGGGAGGACAGTTGGGAGGGACCAGGCCTGCTGGGAGGGCAGTTAGGGATGACCAGGCCTGCAGGGGAGGGCAGTTAGGGGCAAACAGGCTGGCAGAGGAGCAGTTAGGCATCAATCAGGCTGGCAGGGGAGTGATTAGGGGGTGATCAAACTGGCAGGCAGAAGCGGTCAGGGGCAATCAGGAAGGAAGGCAGGCGAGCAGTTGGGAGCCAGCAGTGCTAGATTGTGAGAGGGCAGTCACACATCCCTCCAGGGGTCCCAGATTGGAGAGGGTGCAAGCTGGGCTGAGGGACACCCCCACCTCCCTGTGCAAGAATTTTGTGCACCGGGCCTCCAGTTAAGTTAATAACAGTGTACCTACCTATATAGTTTAAGTTTTGTTGTTTTTTTTATAAATATATTTTTTATTGATTTTTTACAGAGAGGAAGGAAGAGGGATAGAAAGTCAGAAACATCGATGAGAGAGACAGAGACATGGATCAGCCGCCTCCTGCACGCCTCACACTGGAGATGTGCCCGCAAGCAAGGTACATGCCTCTGACCGGAATCGAACCTGGGACCTTTCAGTCCACAGGCCGACACTCTATCCACTGAGCCAAACCGGTCTCGGCTATATAGTTTAAGTTAAAAAAATTTGGCTCTCCAAAGAAATTTCAATCCTTGTACAGTTGACATTTGGCTCTGTTGACGAATGAGTTTGCCCGCCACTGGGCTAGGGCATCTAGACGGTTCAAGGTGTGTCTCACTTTCGTCTCTCCAGCCAAGGCTGGGGCAGCCGAGGATGGGGAGCTGGCGGGGAGGCAGCTGCTGGGACTCACCTGGATGAAAGCGCACAGAGGGTCCCCACGGCCACGACGTATCTGGCCCAGGGCCAGCCCACGTGCAGGAAGGCCTCTGGCAGGGGGCTGCCGGCGTTGATCTGGTAGTAGGGCACCATGAGGGTGAGCGCCGCCGAGACCCCAAAGTATGCCAAGAAGCAGATGAAGAGCGAGGTCACGGTGCCCAGGGGGATGGCCCTCTGGGGGTTGCGGGCTTCTTCCCCTGCGCGATGGGAGAGGGTGTGGGGTCAGGGAAGGCACAAACCCCTCCTCCTTCGGACACTCCCCGGGCGCCGGGCCCACCTCCCACCGGCCCTGTGCCCCAGGGCCGCCCCCACCCCCACGGGGCAGCCCGACCAGGTAGGCACCTGCAGTGGCGATGCAGTCAAAACCGACGAACGCATAGAAGCAGGTGGCTGCTCCGCGGAGAACCCCCTCAAAGCCAAAAGGCACAAACCCCCCGGAGCCCAGAGGGCCCAGGCTGTGGGGAGAGAAGGCAGAGGAAGAAGAGGGGTGAGCAGGTCAGCCATGTCAGCTGGACCACAGCTCTGGTCCCTTCCCCCGCCCCACCCTGGCCCCACCGGCCCCGATCCACCCCCTCCCCATTCCCAGCTCTGCGCTCCACACACATGTCTGTGGCCAAGAGAGCCTTCCCGCCTGGCCGGTGTGGCTCAGTGGCTGAGCATCGACCTAGGAACCAGGAGGTCACGGTTCGTTCCATTCCCGGACAGTGCACCTGCCCGGGTGGTGGGCTCGATCCCCAGGGTAGGACATGCAGGAGGCAGCCGATTATTGATTCTCTCTCATCGTTAATGTTTCTCTCTCCCTGTCCCTCCCCCTTCCTTTCTGTAATCATCAATAAAAAATATCTTTAAGAAAAAAAAGTTGCCCTCGGACCTCCAGGTGCCGTTGGACTCAGATTGGGTCCGCTCGTAGTCCCGCTCCGTGAGCTGCCAGTGGCGCAGACGCCCCGTGATGAAGCCAGAGAGGACGATGAAGCCAAGCACCAGGAGGTTCACGCCCGTGAAGACCTTGGTGAGCAGGGCCGACTCCTGGGCTCCCAGGACCAGCACACCTGTGGGGAGATGGAGCAGAGAACTAGACAGCAAGCCGAGGAGGGGTCCCCAGGGTCGGGGCGGGGCGGGGCTGTTGCAGGGTGCAGGGTTTCCTCTGGAGGCGATGGAAATGAGCTGGAACTGGAAGGGGCCGGTGGCACAACATTGGGAATGTGCTGAGGGGCCACAGGGCCGCACACTTCACAATGGGGGGCTTCGCCCTCGCTGGTTGGGCTCGGTGCATGGAGTGCTGGCCCTGAGACCAAGGGTCCCGGTTCCCATTGCGGTCTAGGGCACGGACCTCGGTTGCAGGCTCGATCCCTGGCCCCGGTCAGGGCAGGAGGAGTGTGAGGCAACCAACCCATGTGTCTCTCTCTCACATCTCACCTCGATGTTTCTGTTACTCAGTCTCTCCCCTCCCCCTCTCTCTAAAAATCAATGGGAAAATGTCCTTAGATGAGGATTAACAAAAAATAACAATGATGCCAAAACCGGTTTGGCTCAGTGGATAGAGCGTCGGCCTCCGGACTGAATGGTTTCCGGGTTTGATTCCGGTCAAGGGCATATACCTTGGTTGCGGGCACATTACCAGTGGTGGGCGTGCAGGAGGCAGCTCATCGATGTTTCTCTCTCATCAATGTTTCTGGCTCTCTATCCCTCTCCTTTCCTCTCTGTGAAAAAAACAATCAATAAAATATATTAAAAAAAGAAAAGAAGCCGAGACCTGTGTGGGTCAGTGGATAGAGCGTCGGCCTGCGGACTGAAAGGTCCCAGGTTCGATTCCCGTCAAGGGCATGTATCTTGGTGGTAGGCATATCCCCAGTGGGGAGTGTATAGGAGGCAGCTGATCGATGTTTCTAACTCTCTATCCCTCTCCCTTCCTCCCTGTAAAATACCAATAAAGTAAAATTTTAAAAAATAAATAACAATGAAAAAAATTAATGTTTGATTTATGTTGAGAAGAACTTGATTGGTTTTAGAAAGAGAGATTGAGAACACACTGACATGTATGCACCCCAACCTGAATTGAATTCGGGGACCAAGCCAGCAACCTAGGTGTGTGCCCTGAAGTAGAATCCAATTGCAAACGGAATGACACTCCTAGGGAGTCACACACCAGGGCTGGTTTTTTTTTTTTTTTTTCCAATTCTCACCCAAGGATATTTTCCCATTGGTTTCAGGGAGAGTGGGAGAGAGAGGGAAAGACAGAGAGAAACATCCAGGTGATAGAAACACATCGATTGGTTGCCTCTGACCAGGGCCAGTACCCAAGAACCTGTAACCAGAACCAATCGAACCCAGAGGCCGATTTAGTCCATAAGCCAATGTTCTATCCACTGAGCCAAACCGGCTAGGGCAGTGGTCGGCAAACTCATTAGTCAACAGAGTCAAATATCAACAGTACAGTGATTGAAATTTCTTTTGGAAGTCAATTCTTAAAAAATATATATTTTATTGTTTTTTTACAGAGAGGAAAGGGAGAGGAATAGAGAGTTAGAAACATCGATGAGAGAGAGACATCGATCAGCTGCTTCCTGCACACCCCTCACTGGGAATGTGCCCACAACCAAGATACATGCCCCCTTGACCAGAATAGAACCTGGCACCTTTCAGTCCACAGGTGGACGCTCTATCCACTGAGCCAAACAGGTTTCGGCAAGAGTCACATTTTTTTTAACTTAAAACTATATAGGTAGGTACATTGTTATTAACTTAATTGGGTACTCCTAAGCTGGCCTTTACTAAAAACTCAAGGAGCCAAAGAGCTGCAGTTTGCCCACTACTGGGCTAGGGCATAGGGCTAACTTTTTATGATGGTAACCAACTCATAGTATAAACAGGTATGAAATCACCACCCTAAAGTTACACAATGTTATAGTTCAATTCTATCTCAATAAAGCTGTGGGGAAATCATATATATATATGCCTAATATGCAAATTGTCTTCACAGGAGTTTGACCAGCAGACCCACTGCTCACTATGATATGAGCTGACCACCAGGGGGCAGCATGGACAGAAAGGCCCCAGCCAGCAGCAGGGGAAGGGAGGCCCCAACCATCCCTGATTGCTGATCAGGCCTAGGGGACCCTACCTGTGCCCTGGGCCTCTCTAGATGGTTCCCGTATTTTCCAGCATATAAGACGACTTTTTAACCCAGGAAAATCTTCTCAAAAGTTGGGGGTCGCCGAGACCGGTTTGGCTCAGTGGATAGAGCGTTGGCCTGTGGACTGAAAGGTCCCAGGATCGATTTTGGTCAAGGACATGTACCTTGGTTGGGGACACATCTCCAGTAGAGGGCGTGCAGGAGGCAGCTGACCGATGTCTCTCTCTCATCAATGTGTTTAACTCTCTATCCCTCTTCCTTCCTCTCTGTGGAAAATCCATAATATATATATTTTTAAAAATTATACGAAATAATTTTTTTAAAGCTTTGGTCTTAGTACAGAGGAAGTTACTGGTTCTCAGTTGGAGGGGACTTGGTCCCCACAAGGGACATTTGGTGATGTCCCAGACATTGCGATTGACCCATTTGAGGGACTGGGAGGCCCCCCCCACACACACACACCTTCCCCCCCGTATACAGTGAGGAGATCATTGGAGGATCGCTCAGTATCTGAGGATGATTTTTGTTCGTATTTATTGTTGAAAGTATTACCTATGTCCCTTTCTCCCACCCATTAACACCTTCTAGCCTCAAACCCCTTCCCTTCCCCCCCGCCCCCACCTTCACCACCCTATTGTTTGTATCCATGGGTTAGGCATCTATGCACTCAAGTTCTTTGGTTGATCTCTTCCCATCTGCCCATCCACACCCACTTTCCCTCTGAGATTCTAGTCTGTTCATTTTTTTAAAAAAATGAAATCCTACCGCCCTGGCCAGTTTGGCTCAGTGGATAGAGCGTCAGCCTGCGGACTGAGGAGTCCCTGGTTTGATTCCAGTCAAGGGCACATGCTTAGGTTGTGGGCTTGATTCCCTTGGGGGGGGGGGGGGGGGGAGCAGCTGATCAGTGATTCTCATCATTGACCTCTCCCTCTCTCTCTCTCTCTCTCTCCCTTCCTCTCTGAAACCAATAAAAATATATTTTAAAAATAAAACATCCAGCCGAGACCAGTTTGGCTCAGTGGATAGAGCGTCGGCCTGCGGACTGAAAAGGTCCCAGGTTCGATTCCGGTTGGGGGCATGTGCCTTGCTTGCGGGCACATCTCCACTGTGGGGCGTGCAGGAGGCGGCTGATCGATGTCTCTCTCCCATCGATGTTTCTGACTTTCTATCTCTCTCCCTTCCTCTCTGTAAAAAATCAATAAAATATATTAAAAACAAAAAATAAAAAATAAAAATAAAACGTCCAGTTCAAAATGAGTTCCGAGGATGGGAACAAGATCTACATCTTGCCTTCCTGTTTCTCCCACGGAAAATCTCCTTTTCTGGCCTCACATCCCCCACCCCTTGGCCACAGCCCAGCCTTCCCCACCCCAGCCGCTCCTCCCATCCCGCCTCTGCCCCGCCTCACCCGTGAGCAGCAGCACCAGGCCCAGCGAGAAGAAGTCCAGGTAGTGGGCCAGGAAGGGCACCCGCAGAGGCACGCTCTCCTGCAGCGCCCGGGACATGTGGTGCCCCGTCAGGCTGTCGATGGTGGCGCTCCAGGCCCTGGCCACGCTGGCGCTCCCTGCAGCCAGAAGGAGGCACGTTCACTCACAGAGGGACCTGCACCCCTGTTGGGCGCCAGGGGACAGGTTTTGGGGAGAAACACACACACAAAAGAGTCATCCCAAAGAGTTTCACTTCTGCTTCCCCCCTTTTTAAAAGCATCTTTTAATTTGTTATTTTAGGGAGAGGAAGGGGAGAGGGAGGGTAAGAGATGGAGGGGGAGAGAGAGAGGGGGGGGGCCCTCAAACCAGCAACCTTGGAGGACGAGAACAGCTCTATCAGCTGAGCTCCCAGGCCAAGGCCTCCTCCTCCTCCTCATGGGGTGGGGAGCGGAGCCGCGTCTCACAGAACAGCTGAGCAATGTGATTTGCTGGAAGGAGTGCACGTGATGCCAAAAGAGAGAACGAGGGAGTAGGCCCTGGAGGGCTGGCGGTGAGGGGTGACATTTTAAATGGGGCCCAGCCGCTGTGTCGGTGGTTGAGCGTCCACCTATGAACCAGGAGGTTAGGGTTCAATTCCCAGTGAAGGCACAGGCCCGGGTTGCGGGCTTGATCCCCGTGGTGGGGAGTGGGGGAGGCAGCCGATCAATGACTCTCTCTCATCATTGGTGTTTCTGTCTCTCCCTCTCCCTCCTTCCTCTCAAATCAATAAAAATATATTCTTTTTTAAAATATATTTTATTTATTTATTTATTTTATTTATTTATTTATTTTTTTACAGAGAGGAAGGGAGAAGGATAGAGAGTTAGAAACATCCATGAGCCGGAACCGGTTTGGCTCAGTGGATAGAGAGTGAGCCTGCGGACTGAAAGGTCCCAGGTTCGATTCCGATCAAGGGCATGTGCCTTGGTGGCGGGCACAACTCCAGTGGGGGGCGTGCAGGAGGCGGCTGATCGATGTCTCTCTCTCATCGATGTTTCTGACTCTCTATCCCTCTCCCTTCCTCTCTGTAAAAAATCAATAAATATATTTAAAAATATATATATATTAAAAAAAAAAGAATCGTTAAATCGGGGGGTCAGGGGGGTCTCCTGAAGCCACAGCAGCCGAGCAGAGACCTCACCTGGGTGAGGCCTGAGCCTGGGGTCCCGGGTCTCTCACCCACGGGGACCCTTCCCCGCTTCCTGCCCTTCCCACTGCTTCCTGGTCGTTGGTCTGGAACGTATTTCGTGGCTTTGACCGAGAGGAAGGCAGGGGGCAGAGAGTGAGAAGCGCCCGTGAGAGAATGCCTCCTGCCGCCTCCTCTACGGGGGAAGGACCCCGCCCCCCAGGCGCGTGCCCTGGGCCAGAATCGAACCCGAGAGCCTTCAGGCCTCAGGCCCAAGCTGCAGCGGCTGGTGCACACCGGAGCGGCCACCGCGGGCGGGTCCCCTCACAGTCCCCACGGTCCCCGCACAGGCTGGACCCCGAAGGAAGGGTTCAGGAAGGAGGACGAGGACCCCCGCCCCTCCCTGCGGCCCCGGAGGCCCTGCCCGCTCACCGATGACGTAGGAGAGGACGAGGTTCCAGCCGGTGACGAAGGCGCACAGCTGCCCCGCGGTGACGTAGCTGTAGAGATAGGCGGACCCCGCGCCGGGCACCCGCGCCCCGAACTCGGCGTAGCACAGCCCGGACAGCACGGAGGTCCCAGCGGCCACCAAGAAGCAGAGGACGATGGCCGGGCCCGCCTTGTCCCTGGCCACCTCCCCGGCCAGGACGTACACGCCCGCGCCCAGGGTGCTGCCCACCCCGAGCGCCACCAGGTCCAGGGCGCTCAGGCAGCGCGCCAGGCCGCCGCCCGCCGCCTCCGCGCCCTGCAGGGGCCGCCGGCGCCCCAGCTGCTGGCAGAGCCGGCCCAGGGGTCCACACAGCATCGTGGGGGAGCCGAGGCGGAGGCGGAGACCTGCAGGGAAAGCGAGACAGGGAGCCATGGGCCATGTCCCCCAGCCCCGCGGCCGCCTGGCTCCCCGCTCAGAGGCTCGGGGTTCGATTCCTGGCCACGGGCACCTACCTACCTGGCTTGCAGGTTCAATACCTGGCCCGGGAGACAATCAATCCATGTATCTCTCTCTCAGGGCTGTTTTTCTCTCCCTCCCTCCCTCCCACTTTCCCCTGCAAATCAATGGAAGAAAATATCCTTCGGTGAGAATTAAAAAAATAAAATAAAACGGGAAGGTCCCCCAGCCCGGCCGGTGTGGCTCCGCTGGAGCCTCAGCCGCTGGAGGCTGCACAGGCCTCGCTCGCCCTGCCCGCCCGCCCCGCCTTCCCACACAGGGACGTCTTCCTATCATCCTGTGTCCTCCCTGTCCTCGCCTGGGCGATAAGAGCGCGCCTGGGCCGTGGGTTTCTCCACAGAGGACCCAGAAACCTGATACCTTTCTGGAGGTTTTTCGTTTTTGTGTTTTGTTTTTTTAGATCTGATCTTCATTTTTTTTTTTTAATTATTTTTACTGACTTTAGAGGGGAAAGGAGAGGAAGAGAGATAGAAACATCAATGATGAGAGAGAATCATGGGTCGGCTGCTACTGGGGATGGAGTGCAGAACCTGGGCATGTGCCCTTGGCCGGAACCGAACCCAGGACCCCTGTCCACAGACCCATCCTCTATCCACTGAGCTAAACTGGCTAAGGCTGATCTTTATTTTTATTTATCTATTTACTTTGTTAATCCTCACCCGAAGATATTTTTTCCAGTTGATTTTTAAAGAGAGTGGAAGGGAGGGGGAGAGACAGAAAAACATCGCTGTGAACCCTCGCCGGTGTGGCTCAGTGGATAGAGCATCGGCCAGCAGACTGAAGGGTCCCAGGTCTGATTCCGGTCCAGGGCACATGCCCGGGTTCCGGGCTCCATCTCCAGTAGGGGGCGTGCAGGCAGCAGCTGATCAATGATTCTCTCTCATCATTGAAGTTTCTCTTTCCTCTCTCTCCCTTCTGCTCTGAGATCAATAAAAGTATATTAAACATTAACAAACAAACAAACATCGATGTGAGAGAGACACATGGATCGGTTGCCTCCTGCACGCACCCTGACTGACAGGGAGGCCAGGGATGGAGCCTGCAGCCGAGGTAGTACGTGCCCTTGACTGGGGATCGAACCCGGGACCCTTCTTCAGTCCACAGGCTGATGCTCCAACCACGGAGGCAAACACCAGCTAAGGCGTCTTTGTTTCTGTTTTCCAAGTGAAACGGACTTGGAATTGGGAGCTGGGACCCAGGGCGGAAAAAGATGGGCTTTGCAGGGAGGGATTCCAGCCCAGATCACAGGAAGCCTGG
>JAAGEH010000174.1:288268-301032 GCA_011751065.1 Lasiurus cinereus | reverse complement strand
TAAAAAAAATATTTTATTGATTTTTTACAGAGAGGAAGGGAGAGGGAGAGAGAGTCAGAAACATCGATGAGAGAGAAACATCCATCAGCCGCCTCCTGCACGCCCCCCACTGGGTATGTGACCACCACCAAGGTGCATGCTCTGGACCAGAATCAAACCTGGGACCTTTCAGTCCACAGGCCGACGCTCTACCCACTGAGCCACACCGGCTAGGGCTCTCCTCACGTTCCCGAAACTGCCCTAAAACCCAGGAGATTTCAACGCACAAACCCAGATCCGTGACTTTATCCATGACAGCCCTTGGCTGGGGGGGTGCTCAGTGGTTAGAGCACCAGCCCCCCGGACTGAAGGGTTGTGGGTTCGATTCCCAGTCAAGGGCACGCCCCCCAGGAAGCTTCGCACCTGTTCTAGCTCTGGCCGCCCTGAGGGTTCCCCCGGCAGCTGGCCAGGTGAGGCTGTCCCTTGCACGGACAAGAGAGGTCAGGAGGCCGGGTCCCAGCCCTCCCCACCAGGGAATGAAGGGGGCACGTAGACTCTTCTCTCTCCTTGTCGAGGGGTCAGCAGCTTTGTGCAGGGGGAGCACCGGTGAGAGGGTGCGGGGAGGGAGGGGCAGCCGTGGAAGGTGCCTATGGCTGGAGAGGAAGGATCCTGGGCCAAACAGGGCTCCTTCAGAGGGTCCCCGACCCCGGCCTGGGGTCCCCCCCCTCCGAGGGCAGGCTCAGAGAGGGTAGCCCCCTCCTCGGCGATCGACGGGCACCTTGACCTCATTGCTATTTTTTTTTTCATAGTGTGTTATAGGTATTCTTGCATATTTGTTTGTTTGTTTGTTTTCCCTCTAAAGGAATGTTAGAATTAACCTGTCTTTATCTAGGACAAATAAAACAACTTGCTGGTGTATTATTTAAATTAAGAATGCATTAAGCCGAATCCGGTTTGGCTCAGTGGATAGAGCGTCGGCCTGCGGACTGAAAGGTCCCAGGTTCGATTCCGGTCAAGGGCATGTGCCTTGGTGGCGGGCACATCTCCAGTGGGGAGCGTGCAGGAGGCGGCTGATCGATGTCTCTTATCTCATCGATGTTTCTGACTTTCTATCCCTCTCCCTTCCTCTCTGTGAAAAATCAATACAATATATTAAAAAAAAAAAGAATGCATTAAAAAAGAAATACAGCAGAGACCGGTTTGGCTCAGTGGATAGAGTGTCGGCCTGCAGACTGAAAGGTCCCGGGTTCGATTCCGGTCGGGGGCATGTACCTTGCTTGCGGGCACATCTCCACTGTGGGGCGTGCAGGAGGTGGCTGATTGATGTCTCTCTCTCATCGATGTTTCTGACTTTCTATCCCTCTCCCTTCCTTTCTGTAAAAAATCAATAAAATATATTAAAAATAAAAAGGAAATACATCTTACCTTTGAGATAACATGGATAGACCTGGAAAGTATTATGCTAAATAACATAAGCCAGTTAGAGAAAGACAAATAACCTAGGATTTCAGATATATATATATAGCATCTAGCGAACCATATAAACGAACAAACAAACATAGAAACAGACTCATAGATATGGAGAACAGACTGACAGCTGTCAAGGGAGGGTGGCTGAAATGGCCCCTGCCACCTGGGGGTGTGTGTGTGGGGAGGGGAGTCTCAGTGCTCTCTCTCTCTCTCTCTCTTGTGCCCGCTGCCCAGGTGTCTTCCTGGCACCCGGCCCGGCCAGCAGCGAGCTCGTGCAGGAGGACGTGGGGCTGATGGGGCTGGTGTCCACGGCCGACATCCTCAACAGCCCCCAGCTCAGCCCCAGCGCCGGCCCCATGCTGCTGCCCACCCTGGGGCCCCTGTCGCAGACCAGCGCCCTGGCCAGCCTCCTGAGCAGCCCCCTGGCGGCCGTGCCCGTGCCCAGTGCCATGGCCAGCTCCCTGGGCCTGCCCTCCACCGGCTCCCTGAGCGGCTCCATGATGGGGCCCCAGGCGGCGGGCACGCTGACCAGCAGCAACGGCGGTGGCGGCTCTCTGGGCCTGCCCTCCACCGGCTCCCTGACGCCCAGCAGCCCGCTGGTGGGCCCGCTGTTCACCTCCACGCCCGGCCCTCCCGGTGTGTCTCAGCACCTGCTGGCCCACGAGGTCCCCCGGGTGCGGCTGTCCGAGCCCCTGCAGGGATCCGCCTCGGGACCCCAGGCCTCCTCCTCCTTGGCGGGCGCCGCCGGCAAAAGTAAGTGAGGGATGCCCCCGAGAGGAGGGTGCAGGGGGGGGGGCGGGCAGAGGCTCCCCCTCTCCCCCACAGGCCAGTCCCTGGTGCGACCTCACCCTTCTCCTCCTCCTCCTCCTCCTCCTCCTCTTCCTCCTCTCCTTTCTGCTTTCCCCCTCCACCTCCGTCCGCCTCGTCACCAGTCCCACTCGCCACCGACCACCCCCTGCCGGCCCAGGACCCCGAGTCCTTCAGCGTGACCTTCATAGGCGGGCCCATCCAGACCTCCACCCCGGTCGGCGTCTCCGCCGTGGGCACGCCGGCCTCCGTGACGGCCTTCTCCTTCGGCTCCTTCGGCGCCTCCGAGGCCCTGGCTCAGCCGGGTGTCCCCCAGGGACCAGCAGGAGCAGCAGCAGCAGCAGCAGCAGCAGCAGCGGCTGCCCTAGTCCCCACCACCACCACCACCGCCACCACCACCACCACCTCCTCCCGCACTGGTCTCCTGGCCCCCGATCCTGCCCCCCCAGCTGCGGCCACTGCCACCGCCTGTCCTCACAGCCCCTCGTCCACCACCACCGCCCACCTGGCCCAGGGCGCCAGCCACTCGGCCACCCGCGTCAGCCACTCCTCCCAGACCCGGCCCATGCCCACCACGGCGCCCGCCTCCCACTCGCACTCCCCGCCCCGCACGTCCTCCTCCCCCGCCACTGTCAGCGGCCCCCGCGGCCCGGAAGCCGTGCGCAAGAGCATCCTGGACTTGGAGCGCAAGCTGGCGCACCGCAAGACCAGCAAGTTCCCCGAGAGCCCCCGAGGTCGGTGCTGTCCCGGGGTGGACTCCTGGAGCCTGGGGGTGCCCGGCCGGCCCCGCCGGCCCCCCCCGCAGGCGCCCGCCTGGGCTATAGACCACGCCACGGCCCACCCCCTCCACCCCTTGCCGTTCCCAGAGCCCAAGCAGCTGGCCTTGGAGCGGTTGGTGGGGGAGATCGCCTTCCAGCTGGACCGCAGGATCCTGTCCAGCATCTTCCCCGAGCGCGTGCGCCTCTACGGCTTCACCGTCTCCAACATCCCCGAGAAGATCATCCAGGTGTGTGCGTGTGTGCGTGTGTGCGTGTGCGTGTCTGTCTGTCTCCCGCTCACAGCCCCCAGTGGGGGGGGGGCCTCCGGGTACAGGGCAGGCAGGGGGAGGTGCGTGCTGGCCGCTGAGGGGCAAGGGCGGGGGGGCGCTCTGCCCTCCGGCCAGGTGACCACAGGGGCACCGGGGACGGAGGAAAAAGGACGGAGCTCCGTCCAAGTGGCCAGCAGTGGCCAGCCGGGGGGCCTCTACCCAGCAGGAGGCCCTGGCCCCAGCTGCACCGACTCCCCAGAGAACAGGGCAGAGGAGCGGCTGGGTGTGGTGGTCAGGTCTGCGCTGCCCCCGCCCCCTGCGTCCCTGTAATGGCCTCCCAGGCCTGCCCCCCCCCCAGACTGGCAGGGGGCATGTGTGTGTGTGTCCTTCTCCGGGGAAACAGGCCGCCTCCTCGAGTGTCTGTGCACCACCCGCCTGCGGGGTGCTGGGCAGGAGTGACTGTGGTTCCCGGGGGTCCCTCCGTGCCGGCGAGCCTGTCTTTTCCGGTCGTTAAGGTGCCTTCAGCCTCTCATTTTAACGAGGTGCCCGTGAGGCTCCTCCCCGAGTCCCCCTTGGGGGGCCCCCCAGAATGTGTGTGACTTTCGTGCGACGACGTAGTCACCCAGCCGAAGCCTCTTCCCACAGCTGTTTCCCCGAAAGTCAGACAGCGTCCTCTATGGATGTTTGCTCCCAAAGAGGCGCCAGGTCTTATGTCCAGGGGGTGTCTTATTTTTCCATGAAGAAGAAGACAGTACACATGTATTGTTGAACAAAAAAAAAAAAGGAAATGTATGACCTGTAGACCAGTGGTTCTCAACCTTCCTAAGGCCGTGACCCTTTAATACAGCTCCCCATGTGGTGGTGACCCCCAACCATACAATAATTTTCGTTGCTACTTCCTGACAGTAATTTTGCAACTGTTGTGAATCGTAATGTCAATATCTGTGTTTCCTGATGGTCTTAGGCGACCCCTGTGATGGGGTCGATGGACCCCCAAAGGGGTCGCAACCCACAGGTTGAGAACCACTGCTGTAGACGGTCTGGTAGATGTCATCACAAACCAGCTGGCTGATGGGCTGGCTGTTCAGGCCGGGCGAGGTCTCTTTAAATCAGGAGTCAGACACCTGACCGTCGCTTCGGGGGGCCTTCTATTTCCGGGGAGGCCTTCTGTGCGGGGAGAGAGGCCTGATGATCGGGGAGGTCTTATTTTCGGGGGGAGGGGATGCCTGATAGGACAGCGAGAGGCAGAACGGGAAGTAAGTCTTATTTTCGGGGGATGTCTGACTTTCAGGGGAACGGGGTACTAGTTTCCAGAGCTCACTTCTCCTCGGCTCAGTTGTCTACGCCAACCAGCGTTCTGGGCCGTGGTTCTGAGAAGCCGAGGATGTGGCAGCCTCATCCTGTTTCTGGCTTGACGAGGAACACTTCCTCTTTAAGGACGATGTGTGTTCCAGGCTTTTAAAAAATACCTTTTTAAAAAATATATATATATTTTTTTTTTATTGAGAAAGAGAGGGATAGAGAGCTAGAAACATGAATGAGAGAGAGACATCGATCAGCTGCCTCCTGCACGCCTCCTACTGGGGATGTGCCCGCCACCAAAGTCCATGCCCTTGACAGGAATCGAACCTGGGACCTCTCAGTCCGCAGGCCGACGCTCTATCCACTGAGCCAAACCAGTTTCGGTTTTATATATATATATATTTTTAGCATTGATTTCAGAGAGGAAGGGAGAGGCAGAGAGAGAGAGAATCATGGATCGGCTGCCTCCTGCACCACACCTTCTATGGCAGTGGTTCTCAACCTTCCTAAGGCTGCGACCCTTGCATACAGTTCCTCCTGGGGTGGTGACCCCCAATCATGACATGTTGCTACTGTGATGTATCGTGATGTCAATATCTGCATTTTCCCATGGTCTTAGGCGACCCCTGTGAAAGGTTCGTTCGACCCCCAAAGGGGTCGCGACCCACAGGTTAAAAACCGCTGCTCTATGGGGATGGAGCCCGCGGCCCGGGCCTGTGTCCCGGACCGGGCATCAAACCCTGACCTCCCGGTTCCGAGGTCGATTGCCCAATCCCGGAGCCGGACCGGCCGGGCTGCTTTTTCCAGGCTTTTTGCCAGGCCAGCCAGTTCCCGGCGGCAGATGGCAGAGCCCTCTGGCGCTGCTGGGAGCGGGAAGGGTGATGGCGTCTGCGTGGCCAGAAGCTCCAGGAAGCAGAGAGCCCTGGGCTGCTTTCTGCTCGGCCAGCAGGAGAAATGCCAGCACCCTAGGGACCTTCCTAGTGGACACGCCGTCCCAGAGGCGTCGGGAAAAGGTGACTTTCAGCTTCCAGTCCCCTTGGAGGTCAGGGGGGCGAGAGAAGGCTCTAGAACAGAAAGCCGATGAGCCAGATCCAGCCTCGGGTGGAGAAATGTCCTCTCTTTCCTCCTATGTTGAGGGTGTTGGGTGTGTGTGTGTTTTTTTTCTTTCTTAACTGTGGACACACGTTGGATTTTTTAGATTGTGTTTCTGTCTCTGATGAGATGACCACATGATTCCCCCAACCTCCCGTCTCTCTGAACATATTGAGACTCGAGATAAGATATTCTGATCATAAACCCGTCCCGGTGTTTGTTTTTTTAATATATTTTATTGGTTTTTTACAGAGAGGAAGGGAGAGGGATAGAGAGTTAGAAACATCGATGGGAGAGAGACATCGATCAGCTGCCTCCTGCACGCCCCCCACTGGGGATGTGCCTGCCACCAAGGCACATGCCCTTGACCGGCATCGAACCCAGAACCCTTCAGTCTACAGACTGACGACGCTCTATCCACTGAACCACACCGGTTTCGGCGTTAAATTTTTAAAAAAACACCACCCCTCTCTCCCGAGACACACACACACACACACACACACACACACACACACAAAGCCCACCAGGGGCCTCCATCCCTTCAGGACTAGGACCCTCCTCCTGCTCTGCTCTCAGCACCTGGGGTGGGGGCCATGCCCACAGCTCCCCCACAGGCTCCCCGCTCCACTCTTAAAGGGCCGCTGTCTTGGGGCCACCCTGGCCTTGTCCCTCAGCCCACACTGCTCCCCAGGGCCCAGCACCCTGCAGGGGGTGGGGGGGCTCCGTCTGGTTCCCCTTGACCTCCCGCTCCTGTCCTGGGATCTGTGGCCCAGACCTCGAGCAGCAGCAGCAGCAGCAGCAGCGGCTCAGCCAGGGCCCCGGGCTGAGCAGGCCACGGGGCTCCTCCCGGCCTGGCCCACAGGGGTGCACCCACAATGCTCCCTGCCATCCTGGGGTGCAGCTTCCCCTGCTTACTCTCCACGGCTGCCTGAGTTCTGAAAGTCCTTCCCCCTGGGGCCTGCAGAGGACGCCAGACTCCAGGAGACAGGGGGCCGGGGAAGGGAAGGGCTGAGCCTAGAGCTCCCGGGTCACCGGCCAGAGGTCAGGGGTCACTTCCGGGGAGCCCGGCCCTAAGCCCAGTGCTCTGCTCACATGACCACCTGGCGGGGGGTGGAGGACAGAGGGGCCTTCCTGGAGGAGGCGATGCCTACGCCTCTCTGGTCTGGGCCTTCCCATCAGGTGAGGAGCTAGTGTCAGGGAGGGGCTGGAAGGGGGCTCGCCGGCAGGCCCTGGCTCCCAAGAGCGGGAGCCGGGGGAGCCGCCGAGGGCTCGGGCGGGGAGACACCCTGTCGGACGCCCACTTCCCACCCTTGGTTCTGCGTCCCTGTGACAGGCACATGGTGTGCAGGACCCGGTGCCAAGACAAATACAGGGCTACCGCTGAGCCTGCAGGGTCAGGTGACTGAGCCTGATGTCATGTAACTGCGCCTGGTGTCATGTGACTGCCCGGGTCCTATGTCCAGGAGGCCACTGCAGGAGGGGCAGGGAGGAGGGACTGAATGGGTGGTGAGAGGCTTTGGAAGGATGCAGCTGCCACCTGGTGAGGGTGATGCCGACCTTGTAGGTGGGCAGAACCCCCAGCCGCTGCCAGGCCCCAGGTCTGGGCCCCGGGAGCAGACACCTCAGGGACAGCCGGACCCGGGCTGGGTGTGGTCAGGTCCGCACCAGAGCTGGGAGTGGTTCCCACCTCTGACCCTTGGTTCTGGGGGCCGCGGCCCCTGTGACAGGCACAGCATGTGCAGGACCCGGTGCCAAGGAAAATACAGGGCTGAGCCGTCCTCCGGGGTCATGTGACTGTGCCTGGTGTCATGTGACTGCCTGGGTCCTATGTTCAGGAGGCCACCGCAGGAGGGGCGGGGAGGAGGGACTGAATGGGTGGTGAGAAGGATGCAGCAGCCGCCACCTGGCGAGGGTGATGCCGGCCTTGTAGGTGGGGACACCCCCCAGCCGCTGCCAGGCCCCAGGTCCGGGCCCCGGGAACAGACACCTCAGGGACAGCAGGACCCGGGCTGGGTGTGGTCAGGTCAGCACCAGAGGTGGGCGTGGCTCCTGCAGGGCCTGGGCCGGGTGCAGAGGAAGCGGTGCCTGGAGAGAGGCAGGCGAGGAAGGGCGGCGGGGAGCCAGGAGAGCCCCCCATGTGGCTTCTGGTGGGTCAGGCCAACCCTGGGGAGGTCACCCAGAGCTCTCTCCGTGTCCCTGCCACCCCACCTCCCAGCCTTGGTCTCCCCCCTCCCCCAGCCCTGCTCTCCGTTCCTCTGGGCCTCAGCTCGGACCCTGTGTCGGATCCCGGGGATGGGGCTTTGGGGGGGGAAGCTGTGCCCCTCCCCCTAACCGTGTCCCCTTCTCCCTCCCTTTCCCCAGGCCTCCCTGAACCCCAATGACCACAAGCTGGACGAGGAGCTGTGCCAGACGCTCACCCAGCGCTACGTGAGCATCATGAACCGGCTGCAGAGCCTGGGCTACAACGGGCGGGTGCACCCGGCGCTGACCGAGCAGCTGGTCAACGCCTACGGCATCCTGCGGGAGCGGCCCGAGCTGGCCGTGTCCGAGGGCGGCTCCTACACCGTGGACTTCCTGCAGCGCGTGCTGGTGGAGACGGTGCACCCCAGCATGCTCACCGACGCCCTGCTGCTGCTCTCCTGCCTCAGCCAGCTGGCCCACGACGACGGCAAGCCCATGTTCATCTGGTGACGCCGGCCCGACCGCCCGCCCGCCCGCCCGCCGGCCCGGCTCGGCTCGGCTCACCGGGCCCGGCTCCCCCACGTGTAGACATTAAAGATTCCCACTGATGGATGCTGGCCGCTGGGCCTGCCCGCACCCCGAGCCCCCTTGCTGCTTCCTTGTGGGGGGGCGGTTCCCGGCGTCCCCTCCCCTTTGCCCGGTTAGGGGGCAGCTGCCTGGCCGAGGTGGGGGGATTCAGAAGGCTGGGCCCCCCTACAAGGCTCCCCTGGCTGGGCCGTGGGAGCAGCAAGAGGCCCCGAGACTCAGAGGGCAAGAGCAGGGAGCAGGAAGGAGCCGAGCTGGCCAGGAGGGGCTGTGGGGGTCAGTGTTGGCACCCCTGGCGACCAGCGCAGAAGGCCGAAGGGACGGGAGGGAAGGGTGTGGCTGTGGGGATTCCTCCCTCTGCACCAGGCAGGGGTGGATGGAGTGGGGTTCTGGACCCTCTTGAGGGCAAAGGGGACAGGAGAGGAAGGGAAGGGAACCAGGAGGGAGCCCGCCGCAAACCTGGGCATGGGGGGCCACCCCGCGGGAGGGGACCGCTTCCCAAGGCACGGGGGTGGGGAGTAGGGGCGACCCCAGGAAGCAGAGGCAACTCCCCCGGGCGGAGGCAGGATGGGAGAGCGGGCCAGAGCGGGAGAGCTTGGCCTGCAGGCCTGTCTCAGGGGCTGAGTGTTGACCTATGAACCAGGAGGTCAGGGTTCAGTTCCAGTCAAGGAACCTGCCGGGGATTGCAGGCTCCATCCCCAGGAGGGGGCATGGGAGAGGCAGCTGATCAAGGACTCATCATGGATGTTTCTTTTTTTAAAAAAATATATTTTGTTGATTTTTTTACAGAGGAAGGGAGAGGGACAGAGTTAGAAACATCCATGAGAGAGAAACATCGATCAGCCGCCTCCTGCACACCTCCTACTGGGGATGTGCCTGCAACCAAGGTACATGCCCTTGACAGGAATCGAACCTGGGACCTTTCAGTCAGTAGGCCGACACTCTATCCACTGAGCCAAACTGGTTCCGGCATCATGGATGTTTCTATGTCTTTCTCTCCCTCTCTGAAATCAATCAACATTTTTTTTAAAAAACACACAAATATGCTTTTTTAGCCAAAACCGTTTTTGGCTCAGTGGATAGAGCGTCGGCCTCCGGACTGAAGGGTCCCAGGTTCGATTCCGGTCAAGGGCATGGACCTTGGTGGCGGGCACATCCCCAGTGGGGTGCGTGCAGGAGGCGGCTGATCAATGTTTCTCATCGATGTTTCTAACTCTCCATCTCTCTCCCTCTCTGTAGAAAAGCAATAAAATAATATTTAAAAAAAAACAAGATAAATAGCCCTGACTGGTTTGGCTCAGTGGATAGAGCGTCGGCCTGTGGAGTGAAGGGTCCCGTGTTCGATTCCGGTCAGGGGCATGGACCTTGGTGGCGGGCACATCCCCAGTTGGGGGGCGTGCAGGAGGCGGCTTACCAATGTTTCTGGCTCTCTACTCCTCTCTCTGAAAAATCAATAAAATATATTTTAAAAAATAAAATAAATTCTTTAAAAAAAAAGTTTTTTTTTTAGCCGAAACCGGTATGGCTCAGTGGATAGAGTGCCAGCCTGTGGACTGAAAGGTCCCAGGTTCGATTCCGGTCAAGGGCATGGACCTTGCTTGCAGGCACAACTCCAGTGGGGGGTGTGCAGGAGGCGGCTGATCCATGTCTCTCTCTCTCATCGATGTTTCTAACTCCCTATCCCTCTCCCTTCCTCTCTGTGAAACATCAATAAAATATACTTAAAAAGATAAAATAAATTCTTTAAATAAAAACATGTTTTTAAACAAGAAAAAACAACCTGCGGCCGGGACTGGTTCACAGCTCCAGTGAGCGAGGAGGCGGGGGCCCAGCCCCTCCAGAGGGAGTCGGTGGCCGGGCAGCGGGTGGCAGCGGGCTCCGCAGGCGATGGACACGGGGGGCTCTCGTGCCAGGAGGTGGAGAGTGGGGGACCTGGAGGGCGTGGCCGCGCAGGCCGGAACCAACGGCCCCTGCCCCCCCCTCCAGGCGGGAAGCCCCAGGGGGTAGAGTCCAAGAGCCGTCCAGCTGTGCGCCCGGCCCTGGGGGACGCGGCTGGTTAGGCCGCTCGGAGCCTGGAGACCGTGCCTGCGCGAGGGGCGGGGGGCGGGGGCGCACCGCTTGGGACTCCAGGGCTGGACACCCAGCCGCTCCCTGGAGGCAGACGGCGAGGGTGGGGAATGGGGCACCTCCCCAAGTCCGGCCGCGGGAACCCCGGCGCAGCTCCATGCGGACGTGCGGGCGGCGGCCGGGAGCGGGACGCAGCGCCCACCGCACGCCCCTCCTCGCCGCCGCTAGCGCTGCGCCCCGGATCCCCTTCCCCCGGTTCCCCGCGACGCGCCTAGCTCCCGCCCCATGCGGCCTGCAGGGCAGGGCAGGGAGGGCAGGACGGGGCGGGGCGGGACGGGGCGGGCCGGCGGGGCCCGCGTCCCTTTGGCCTTCCCTTGGGTCCTCCCCAACCGCCACCGCGATTGGGCGCGCGGAGGGGACGCGGAGAGAAGGCGGTTTCCTGGACGCCCGTCTGCGCCCGGGCGCGTGTCCCCGGGTCCGCGCCCCTGGCCTTGACCACCCCCCTGGCCTTGACCCCCCTGGCCTTGACCCCGGCGGGCCCCCCTGCACCCGGGGCACCAGCTCCGGCGGACGCTGCTGGCAAATGAGCCCTCGCTGAGGCTCCCCGTGGCCGGATCCCCCGGTGCGCGCACCCATGCGTGCCATGCGCTCTCCTCCTCCGCCTTCGCCTCCTCCTTCACCGGACTGGCCCCCCGCGCCCGACGGCGACGGCCTGCGCCCCTCTCCCTTCCCGCACCCGCTGCTGCACGCGCTCCACGGCCTGGCCCGCGCGCTGCTCTTCCCCGCCTACTGGGCGCTGGACCGGCTGCTGGGCTGCTGGGCGCCGCGGCCGCGCGCCGGCGGCGGGGGGACGGGGCTGCGCGCGGTGCTGGTGCTGGTGCTGGTGCTGGTGCTGCTGCTGCTGGCGCTGCCGCTGGCGCTGCCGGGCCTGCTGCTCTGGCTGCCGCTGCAGGCCTGGCGCCGGCCCTTCTGCTACCAGCCGCCGCCGCCGGGCTGGGCGGCCCCCGCGCCCTGGAGGCCGCCCGCCGAGCCCGCGCGCCGCTTCGGCTTCCTCAGCGCCAACCTGTGCCTGCTGCCCGACGGGCTGGCGCGCTACAGCCGCCTGCGGCACACGCAGCGCCGAGCGCGCGCCGCGGGCGCCCTGCTGCTGGCCGGCCTGCGCTCCCCGCCCGCGCGCTACGGGGCCACGGGCAGCAGCCCGTCGCCGCTGGAGCCCGAGCTGGAGCCGCAGCTGCAGGAGCCGCAGCCGGAGCCGCAGGAGCCGCAAGAGCCCGAGGCGCCCGGCCTCGGGGTGCTGACGGCCGCGCTGCCCGCCGGCCTGGACTTCGTGTGCCTGCAGGAGGTGTTCGACCTGCGCGCCGCGCGCCCCTTGGTGAGCCGCCTGGCCCCGCGCCTCGGCCCCGTGCTGCACGACGTGGGCGCGTTCGGCCTGCAGCCCGGGCCGCACCTCAAGCTGCTGGGCAGCGGGCTGCTGCTGGCCTCGCGCTACCCGCTGCTGCGCGCCGCCTTCCGCGCCTTCCCGCACGCGCGGCGCGAGGACGCGCTGGCCTCCAAGGGGCTCCTCTCGGCACAGGTACCCGCCCTCCTCCGTTGGCGGCGTTGGCGGTGGTGGCGGCGCTCTGGGAGGGGGTGAGGCGTGGGAGCGGGGTGGGGTGGGGGGGTCCCCCCTCCGAGAGAGGCTGTGCTGGGGGCTGTCCGTGGTTGTTGCAGGCGCAGGTGGGCCTCCTGAACGGGCGCCGCATCGTGGGCTTCCTGCACTGCACGCACTTGCATGCCCCGAGTGGTGAGGCGGGGGGGGGGTGGGGGTGGGGGGAGTTGGCGGGATTGGGGGCGCGTGGGCAGACCGGACCCCCTTTTCTCCCCCTCCTCCCCCGGCGAATCCCGGGAGTGCCTGGGTGGACTCTCACGGGGAATGGGCCGGGAGGTTGGGCGGTGCGCCTCGGAGTCTAAAGCGCACCCTGAACCGAAACTGCCTGCCTGCCTCCCTCCTCCTCCTCCCTCCTCCCTCTTCTCCTCCTCCTCTTCCTCCTCCCTCTCCTCCTCCTCCCCTTCCTCCTCCTCCTTCCTCCCTCTCCTCCTCCTCCTCTTCCTCTCCTTCCTCCTCCTCCTTCCTCCCTCTCCTCCTCCTCCTCCTTCCTCCCTCCTCCTCCTCTTCTTCCTCCTCCTCCTTCCTCCCTCTCCTCCTCTTCCTCCTCCTCCTTCCTCCCTCTCCTCCTCTTCCTCCTCCTCCTCCTTCCTCCCTCTCCTCCTCCTC
>JAAGEH010000174.1:241326-253268 GCA_011751065.1 Lasiurus cinereus | reverse complement strand
GGGTGGGTGCATGGATGGATGGGTGGGTGCATGGATGGATGGGTGGGGGTCACCCCGGGGCTCCCCTAACCCCTCCCCTCCCTCTCCTCCAGCATCCGGAGGGGCTTCCAGGTGTACAAGCAGGTGTGCTCCTCCTGCCACAGCATGAACTACATGGCGTTCCGCCACCTGGTGGACGTGTGCTACACGGAGAAGGAAGCCAAAGCCCTGGCCGAAGAGGTGGGGGTGCTGCCAAGGACCCCGGGGGTGGGGGTGGGGGTGCGGGTGCTCCCTCGGTGGAGGACCGAGCAGGGTTGCCACGGTGCAATCTCGGTGGCAGGTGGAGATTGTCGACGGCCCCAACGATGAAGGGGAGATGTACACGCGGCCGGGAAAGCTGTCCGACTACTTCCCCAAACCGTACAAAAACAACGAGATGGCCCGGCTGGCCAACAACGGAGCGCTGCCCCCGGACCTCAGCTACATCGTGCGAGCGAGGTGCGGGCCCCTCGGGCTCCCTGCCGGGGGCCGGTGGGTGGGAGGGGAGGCGGGTTCCGGTTTCCTGCCGGAGGCTGAGGAAGGAGACACACGGTGCGTTGGGTCCCAGGCACGGCGGCGAAGACTACATCTTCTCCCTGCTCACCGGCTACTGTGAGGCGCCCACCGGCGTGTCGCTGCGGGAAGGCCTCCACTTCAACCCCTACTTCCCTGGCCAGTCCATCGGCATGGCGCCGCCCATCTACGACGAGGTCTTGGAGTATGACGACGGTGAGGTCCCGGTCCCCTTGAGGGTAGGCAGCACGCTGGGTCCTCCTTGGTGGGGGCGCTGTCTGTGCGTGTCGGAGGCTGGCGGGCAGCCCTGTCCGGCTCAGGCCATTGTGTCCTGAGGGGCGGCGGGGGGGGGGGTCCCATCCCTTTGGAAGCCTTGGGCAGGGAGCCCTGCACCAGGGAAGGGGTGCTCTGGGGACTCTCCTCGGTCGGGCAGGGGCCCAAGGCCAGCCCTCACCACCTGTCCTCGGCCCAGGCACCCCAGCTAGCATGTCCCAGGTAGCCAAGGACGTGTGTACCTTCCTGCGCTGGACATCCGAAATAGAGCACGACCATCGGAAACTCATGGGGCTCAAGGTGAAAGGATGGGGGGGGGGACCGCAGTGGCCGCGGCAGAGGGAGGGGCTGGGAGCCGGGCAGGACTCGGTTCCGCCTCCCTTCGCTGAGCCTGGCTCATCCCCAGATGCTGATGATGGTGAGCTTGCTGTTGCCTCTGATCTACGCCATGAAGCGGCATAAGTGGTCAGTACTGAAGAGCCGGAAGCTGGCGTATCGTCCACCCAAGTGACCCGGCCCAAGGTCTGCTTGCCATCCCGTTTGAATGGGCCTTTGAGCCAAGAAGCCACCCTGGGTCTCTTGAGACCCCAGCTGGCCCTCCTGGTCAACCCCTCTTCTCTGGGACACGAGGGGAGGGGGCAGGAGACCGGGCTGGAGCTCCAGAGCTTTCGGCTTCTATCATGGAAATAAATTAAGTTTCTCAATAGATATATCTGGGCTGTTGTGTGATGAGTGCAGTTGCGGGGGACTCTGAGAGGGACACCTTTTCCCCTGGAGCTCCCAGGAACGGCTCGTGCAGGGTGGCCCCCACTGCAGGCTGGGGGTCCCTCCGTTCTGTAGGTGGGCCAGGAAGCAGAGACTGTTAGGGAAGGTGGTGGCTCTCGCTCGGGGCAGGGTGGGGGGAGTACCTGGCCACAGAGGGGAAAGGCCTGGCTGGCCACGGCCCCGGGACCTGCAGAGAACCAGCCCGGGGTTGGCGAGTGGAACCACTGGGCCTTGGTTCTGAGGGCAGCAGGGAAGGGCGGTGCCTGGCCGGCAGGAGGCGCTGAGGGAGCAGCTGGGCTGGGCTGGGCCTGGCTGGGAGAGGGAGGCCACTCTCACCTCTGCTCAGGAAACGGATAAGCAGGGACAGCCTGCCCAGAACGTGCTCCTGGTCTCTCGGCCACACAGCTAGCAGCGTCCACAGAGACCGGGTCAGGCTGGAGGGGAGCAGCAGCAGCAGACAGACCACAGGGAGTGTCCGTGGGAGGGGGCCACAGCCATGTTGCCGCAGCAGCAGCAGCACAGGACCCTGGCTCAGGGCTTCTGAGTTTCTCGTTTCTCTTGTCCCCAGGAAGGGACAGCCCTGGAGCAGCCCCAAGGAGGGGTGGCCAGCTGGGAGGGCAGAGAGCAGAGCGGGAGAAAGGAAAAGGGTGCATGCCCGAGGGGCTCTAGATGGATGAGGGGAGGCATGGTGGCTGCGGGTGGGGCTTGCCGAGGTCCCCAGCCCAGCGGTCAGCAGCGGGGGTGGGGCGAGGGCTCTGCAAGCCTCCCAGTGTGTGAGAAGCTCTCGGCACCACGCCTGTGGGGTTCCCGGGACGGGGGGAAGCTTGCACAGCTACCTGGACGGCTGGGTGTCCCCGCTGAGAGCCAGACTCTGCCCAGTTTCCTGGGTGATGCTGTGCCCCGCTCCCCGTCCTCCCAGCTGCCCAGTCCGCACACAGTGGAGGCACGCGGCTGGCTCAGAAGCGTCTTTAATGGCTGTGGCTGCTGGCCCCTCCCCACAGCTCCGATCTGTCCCCCGGGAGCAGTCAGGGGAGGTCCCCTGCGAGGCTCAGGAGGGCGTCCAGGGACCTGGGGCCGGGAAGGGAAGGGCCGTCCTCTCTCCTTGTGACCTGAGGGCAGGGGGAGAGAGGGGTCACGTTGCTGTTCCGCTACCCTCCCCCCCACATCCCGTCCCTCCCCCTCCTCTGGTACCATTGGCGGCTGCTGGGCAGAGGCTGCAGGAGGGGGGTCCCAAGCGCAGGGTCTCTGGGTGCTACACATCTCGCAGCCAGGCCGACCCGGGGCGTTGATGAAAGTGCAGGAAGGGCAGGGCCAGCCGGTCTGAGGGAGGGAGGGACAGTAGTGGCTGACCCGCTTCCTTCCGATGTGCCCACAGCCGCCCAGGCCCACCTGCCCCCTGGCTTGTGCCTACCTGAAGGGGGCTGGGGAGGCTGCAGCTGGCGGGCTGAGGAGCTGGAGGCAGCCCCAATGTCTGAGAAAACAGGCGGCCGAGTCCCCCATCCATCTTCTGGGGGCACTGAGGGCTGCGTCCTGTTATGGAGGTGGGGAGGGAGGGAGGGGGGGGTTCAGGGTTTTGTTCAGCTGGACCCCACCTTCCTCACCCCAACACAACAAGGACGACGGACCTGGAGCTTCGCGAGGGGCTGAGAGCAAGTAGAGGAAAGCCGGGTCCCTGTCCTGCCAGACCCCGTAGGAGGCCAGGCTGCGCTCGGGCACACACAGGCACTTGCCGATGACCCAGCGCTGCACCGCCGGCGGGAAGCCAAACTCGGAGAACACCTGGAGCCAGAGCGTCAGGGCCAGGCGCAGCGTCACCAGGGGTCCCTGCCCCCCCAGCGGGGGGTGGGGGGGGGCTCCCCGGACCCTGGGCTCACCTGCTCCTGCAGGGCCGAGATGGTGCAGTGGGGGTGGACCTCCAGGGAGACGTGGGCAGAGGACGAAGCATCTTCAACGGTGACCTGCAGCCTGGGCGAGAATTTCGGTTCAGAGAGTGATGGGGTGGCCTAGGAGGACTGGGAAGATGGGGGGTGGTGGTGAGGGCGTGAGGACCAAGTCCCAGGTCTCACCTGATGGGGCCAGGAGGGAAGCAGCTCTCCTGGAGCCGGACATCGAGGGCCACGTGATGCCGGGCGAGGATGGCCGCAGCTTGGGCTGCCCCCTTCTCGTCCCCGTTCCCAATGGCCAGTGCCAGGCGCCCTGCCAGCTCTTCTACCAGGAGAGGGTGCATGCCCCATCACAGCTGGGCATGGCAGCTCGCCCCGCCCCACCCCATTCAGCCACCCACCTGCCTTTTTACCTTTCTCCGTCACGTCTCCAGAACTCACGGGCACATCCGTCTTGGGGGCCTGGAGTGTGTGCACTTCAGAGGGACTGGGTGGGGGTTCTGGGCCCAGGGCTGGAGGCAGGCTGTCGCCGCCTAGGAGGGAAGATGTCGGGGTGGGCAGGCGGTCTCCCCAGATCCGCCTCTCACCTGGGCCCCTGCCTTCTGCCTTCAGGTGTCCAGGACCCTTGGTTGCCTTCCTCCCTCCTCGCCTCACTCCTGCTAGGGCTCTGCCTTGGCCACACTTTCAAGCCAGGCCTTCCCTCCAAGGGCCAAGGAGCCCTCTCAGGTCCGGGATGACTCCCTTCAGAGCGGGAGCTGCTACACTTGGGCTCCGGAGCCTTCCGGGCCCTCTGCCCTCTGCTCCTGCCTGTGGTCCTCCTCCTCCGAGGAGGAGGCGGCTAGACTTCTCTTGGCCTCCACAGGCCCTCTCCACCAGCCAGGGATATTCCCTGGAGCTCAGGAAGAACCCACACAGGTGCACCGGTCCATGCCCTCTCCTTCCTCTACCATCAGCACATCTCAGACGTGTCCCGTCCCAAACAAAGCCGCTCAGGCCATCATGGTCTGCCCTGGGTGTCCTGACAGAGCTGGCTGCTCTGTCTCTCCGGGTCCCTCCACTTACAAAGGCCCAGCCCACCTGAGTTTGAGGCGGCTCAGGCCCTCAGAACTCTGAGCCGTCTGCCCACTGAGAGAGACAGGCAGGGCTCCACTGCACCCAGCAGCAGGCCTGGCCCAGTCTCAGGGCATGCTCTTGCCTCAGGGCCTAGGTACCCCCACTGCTCTCTCTGGCCACGTGGGTGACAACTCCATTCTTCAGTTTCACTCGCTGTCACCTCCACTGCCTCCCTCTCACCACCTGACAATTTTATTTACTCATTGAAGTCCGCCTCCCATCTAGCACCAAAAGCTGCGAGAGAGCGGATACTTGAAGTTTTGTGGTTTGTTTTTTTAATATATATTTTATTTATTTTTTTTACAGAGAGGAAGGAAGTGGGATAGTTAGAAACATCAACGAGAGAGAGACATCCATCAGCCGCCTCCTGCACGCCTCCTCCTGGGGATGTGCCCGCCACCAAGGTACGTGCCCTTGACCGGAATCGAACCCAGGACCTTCCGGTCCGCAGGCCGACCCTCTATCCGCTGAGCCACACCGGTTTCGGCCACCACTAACTCTTTTCATTAACACCCACAAAGCCCAGCCAAACTCCATCTCCTAAGCATCTCCGGAAACATCCTTCTCTCCAGCCCTCTCTGCACACCAGGCCCTACGAATGCAGGTCTCCGACAACCTGTAGGACAGTGGTTCTCCGCCTTCCTCAGGCCTCGAACCCTTTAAGACAGCTCCTCCTGGGGGGGTCACCCCCAACCATAAAATTACTTCCTTTGCTACTTCATCGCTGTCATCTTGCTTCTGTCATGAACTGTCATGTCAGTATCTGATAGGCAGGATGTATTTCATTGTTACAAATTGAACATCATTAAAGCATAGGGATGGGAACGGGAGAGCCTTATGCTCAGTGAAATAAGCCAGTCAACGAAGGAGAAGCATTACATGATCGCACTCATTGGGGGGATAATAAAGAACATGATAAACTGATGAACAAAAGGATAGATACAGAGGCAGTAAAGCTGCAAACAGACCGGGAAATGACAGCAGGAAGATTAAAGTTAGGCGAGGTAGATAAGAGATCAATCAAAGGACTTGTAGGCGTGCCTAGAAGCATCACCAATGGACACAGACACTGGGGGGTTGGGGTAGGCCGGGGAGGGAGGGGGGGCAATGGGGAGATATGTATAAAAAAATTAATAAAAATTTAAAAAAAAGCATAGGGATGAATCACAAAAACAATACGTCATTGCATATTGCGAAATATTTATTTCTCGTGACAAATAAGTGACATTTTGTCTTGAATCGCGGTGCAGCATGGGCCACAATCTTCCTAGGACCACAGTCAACGACATGGCTACACGTTGCGACACCGAGGAGCGGGGTGTGGGTGCCTCAGACCCTGGGAAACAGGTGTTTCCCGCTGGTCCTAGGCGACCCCTGTGCAAGGGCCGTGCGACCCCCCCAAGGGGTGACGCGACCCACAGGTTTGAGAACCGATGCTGCAGGCGCCCAATCTGAGCCTGACACTCTGCCACCCAACACTTTCCCCAGGTCCCGGGCCTGCGTGCTCCACCCTCTGCACCAGTCCCTTTCTCCCCTTCCTCCTGGGAGTCTTCCCAGAAGAGCCAGCAGTGGGTCCAGTGTGCCCAGCTCGACCGCACTCACTACCTGCCCCCATGCAAGCCTGCAGGGGTGGGGTAGGGGGGTGGGGGAACCCGGGCTACACCCGCTCTCCCAGCTCAGCCCCTGTCCAAGCAGCTGGAGCCTCGGCCCCACGGCCACTGACCATTCTGTCCCTCCGCCGTGGCACCGCGGATCAGGGCTGCCCACCGCTGGGCCTCGTGCGGGTTGCAGAAGTGCAGGCCCAGGGCGCCCGGCCCGCCGGGCGGAGGCTGCAGCTCGTGCTGGCTGGGACCCCGGACGGTGTAGGACACGGACTCCAGCGGCCACTGCAAACCGACCTGATGAGAGGATGCGGGGGAGAAGCATAGAGAGAGCTCAGGCCTCCCCTGCAAGCCAGCAGCCACGCCCACTCCCGGCGACCGGAAGCCACGGGCAACCGGAAGGGCGGGGCCTGGCCCGCCGCCACTCACCGCCCGGGGCCCCGCGCCTAGCAGCTCCAGCCGGAAGCGCCCGGGCCGCTCGGGGTCGGCGCTCAGCTGCAGCCTCCGCAGCTGCTCCTCCGCGTCCGGCCCGGCGGCCAGCGGCCTCACGGCGGCGTGCACCGCCAGCAGCACCGTGGACGAACCCGGGTCCGAGGCCGCCGCCGCCGCCGCTGCCGCTGCCGCTGCTGCTCCGCCCGCTGGCGGCGGCGTCATCTCTCTGGTCCAGCCGTGTCTCGGTCCTCCGACTTCACTTCCGTGGGCTGGGACCGCCGGGCGCTTGCGCCGGCCGGAAACCGGGGCCGCGAGCCTGGGGTTCCGGGATCCTCTAGCGCCGCCACCCCTTTAATACGGGTCTTTCTGGGGTGGGGATCCCCCACCCATAAAATTACTTTTGTCTCTATTTCATCATGGTCATTCGCTCCTGTAATGCATCTTAATATAAATATCTGTGTTTTCCGATGGTCTTAGGAGACCCTGCCAGCTGTTCGCGAGCCACCGGTGGAGAACCGCTGGTCTAGCGGGTCGAAGCCCGGGGTGCAAGGTGGGGGCGGGGAGGATTGGACCCCCCCTCCGGCTTTGCCCAGGATAGACTCGCTCCACGGGTCTCGGACACGGGTGATCGAGGCGGGGACCGGGGGCCTTGTACGCCGGGGCAACGTGCAATGGACCGATCGATGCGTCGCCTTTAAAGGCTTGGGCCGAGCGGGAGCTGGACGCCGCCCCTACGCCACTTCCGGTGGTGGCCGGGCCCCGCCCACACCGCACCGATCCCAGCAGCCTCTCTCCTGGGAACCCCGGCGGGCCACCGGGGGCGGGGCAGGCAAGGAGCCGTGGCCAATGGGCGCTAGGGAGGAAGACGGGGTTGGGGGGGGCGGGGAGGAGCGTGATGGACAGGCGCTGCAGCCAATAGGTGGAAAAGGCAAGGCTGAGCGGCGGGTAACGTTCCCAATGGCTCTGCGAGCTCTCGGTCGCCGCGGCTGGCGCCGGCCATTCAGAGGCGTGGGGCCGGGCCTTGGCGGGCGCTTGTTGTTGTCCGGCCGGAGGAGGAGGAGGAGGAGGCGGCAGAGGTCGGTCGGTCGGTCGCTAGCTCGTGAGCTGGGGCGGTCTGTGGCGGTCGGTCGGCAGGCAGGTCCATCGCGATAGCCGGGCGTCGTACTGGGGCGAGGTTATGTCGCGGTGGCAGCCCGGATCGGCCGGCGGGGCCGGGAGTAACGGGATGTCGCCGCGGAGCTGCTTCCCCCGGATACAGTGCGGCCTTCGCGGAGGCCGCGGCGCCGCCCTCCGGTCCTGAGGACCCCGCGCTGCCCGGAGCCCGCACCGCCTTCTCAGCCGCATCGACACCAACCGTCCTGACCCGGCCTGGCTCTCCCCGGCCAGAGAGAGAGCGTGTAGAGCAAGCAAGTAGGTGTCCGCCCTGAGCTCGGCGTCGGATCGGGGGGGCCTCCAGAACTACAAACCCCAGCGGGCCTCGCGCCGGCCCCCTGCGCATGTCTAGGGGGCGCACGGCCTTCTGGGATTTGTAGTTCGCCGCGGCTAGGCTGGGGTTCCCCTACTAGGCCCGGCAAGGGAGGCGGGCGTTGCGGGGCCAGGAGCCCTCCCCTCGGTTCCCGAAGAAGCTAAGGCACGCTCTGGAGGACGGAGGGCGCCTACAGCTTTCCTCTTCCCGTCGCTGTAAAGCAGCAGCTCGCCGAGCAGGGAAGAGCGCCCGGTCCAGGTGACCTCCAGCCCGAGCCCCTAAGTGTCCGTCCGGGGGTTCCAAAAAACGGGGTGGGGAGTGTTTAAGGAAGAGACACGAACCCCTTCAGTCTTGGGGGTGAGCAGGGTCTCTGTGGGGACCCCCCAGCCTGACCCCAGGGGGGGTGTGGCTGAGCGGCCGGCCTGGACTTGGCCACTAGCAGGTGTAACAGCGGCGGTTCTCAAACCTGTGGGTCGCGTCACCCCTTTGGGGGGGTGCAACGACCCTTGCACAGGGGTCGCCTGAGACCGGCGGGAAAATACCTATGTATTTCCCATGGTCTTAGGCACCAACACGCCGCTCCTCGGTGGAGCAAAGAGTAGCCATGTCGTTGACTGTGGTCCTAGGAAGACTGTTGCCCAGGCTGCGCCACGATTCAAGACAAAAAAATTCATTTATTTTGTCATGAGACATAAATATCTCACGATATATAATTTTTTGTGATGAATCCCTATGCTTTAATGATGTTCCATGTGTAACAATGAAAATACATCCTGCCCATCAGATATTTGCATGGCAGTTCATCACAGGAGCAAAATGACAGCGATGAAGTAGCCACGGAAATCATTGTATGGTTGGGGGTCACCACCCCGTGAGGAGCTGTCTTAAAGGAGCTGTCGTGACCTTAGGAAGGTTGAGAACCGCTGTGTAACAGGATCTCGTGGCCGGCTGCCAGGGAGCGGGCTGTAGGCGGGGCCTAGCTTGTTTACCTGGGGTCCATTTACCGGGGAGAAGAGCCCGGGGCCAGATACCCATTGGCCTTGGCCTCCTGTCCTCCCAGGGCAGGCAGCACTAGCCCCTCGGAGCACCCGACGCCCTCCCCAAGGACATGAAGCTATTGGAGAACTCCAGCTTCGAGGCCATCAACTCACAGCTGACTGTGGAGACTGGAGATGCCCACATCATTGGCAGGTGAAGGGGGGGGCGGGAGGAAGGTTTTTCTAGGAGCTGAGGTCCCCGTGCTGTGCTCCCCCTGCCCTGGCCCTGAGTGGGACAAAGGGGGGGCGGGAGGTGGCATGCTCCCCAATCCCACCTGTATCCCCCCTACCCGTGCAGGATCGAGAGCTACTCATGTAAGATGGCAGGAGATGACAAGCACATGTTCAAGCAGTTTTGCCAGGAAGGCCAACCGCACGTGCTGGAGGCCCTGTCCCCACCCCAGACCTCGGGCCTCAGCCCCAGCAGGTAAGCCTGGCCAGCGCCTGCCTCCCCCAGCCTGCCGTCGCAGGGGGGGGGGGTTGGGGGGGCTGTGGGGTGCAGGGCGATGCGGGGCTGACGCCGGCTTCTCCGTCAGCGGTTCTCAACCTGTGGGTTGAGAACTGCTAGCAGGGTCGCCTAAGACCATCAGAAAACACAGATATCTACATGATGATTCATAACAGTAGCACAATTACAGTGATGAAGTAGCAACGAACATAATTTTATGGTTGGGGGTCACCATTACACGAGGAGCTGTGTAAGAAGTCACGGCATTAGAAAGGTTGAGAACCGCTGTTCTCCGTGCAGACTGAGCAAGAGCCAGGGCGGCGAGGACGAGGGCCCCCTCAGCGACAAGTGCAGCCGCAAGACCCTCTTCTACCTGATCGCCACGCTCAACGAGTCCTTCCGCCCCGACTATGACTTCAGCACGGCCCGCAGCCACGAGTTCAGCCGGGAGCCCAGCCTCAGCTGGGTGAGGGGGGAGAGGACGCCCCAGCCCACAGCTAGTCCCCCTGTCCTCCCCACGGTTAGCGGTCCCTCACCCCCGCCCCGGCCTGCTCCTGGCGCCTCGTCAGCCGCGCTGTGCCCGCCCCAGGTGGTGAACGCCGTCAACTGCAGCCTGTTCTCGGCCGTGCGGGAGGACTTCAAGGCCCTGAAGCCGCAGCTGTGGAACGCGGTGGACGAGGAGATCTGCCTGGCTGAGTGCGACATCTACAGGTGGGCTGGCCTCCCGGCCGGTGGGCGTGCGTGCGTGTGTGTGTGTGTGTGTGTGTGTGTGGCACACCCGGGGTGGGGGGAAGGCCCTCACCCCCACCTCACTCCGCCCTCCCCAGCTACAATCCGGACTTGGACTCTGACCCCTTCGGGGAAGATGGCAGCCTCTGGTCCTTCAACTACTTCTTCTACAACAAGCGGCTCAAGCGGATTGTCTTCTTCAGCTGCCGCTCCATCAGGTGGGCGTCTCTGCCTCCCCCGGCTTCCTGACCTGTCCCCTGGGGGGGGGGCGCAGGTCAGGGGTGGGCAGTTCTGAGACCGCTTCCCCCTCTGCCCTCCCCTCCCCAGTGGATCCACTTACACACCCTCAGAGGCAGGCAACGAGTTGGACATGGAGCTGGAGGAGGAGGAGGAGGAGGAGGAGGAGCTGGGAGATGGAGGCAAGGAGGGCGGCTCCGAGGAGGCCAGCCCCATGGAGGACAGGTGTGTGAATGCGGCCCGCGGGCTCCCCGGGGCACGGGGGGGGGGGGGGCCACCCCCTGCTCCCCCAGGGGTAGCTTCTCACGGCCACCGTGTGCCCCTCTACCCAGAGTGCCCGTGATCTGTATGTGAGGAGGAGGAGGCGGCGCAGAGGCCCAGTGTCACCCAGCGTCACCCAGCGCCCGGACGTGCCCACCGAGGGCCCCCAGGGCCTCCCCGGCCGCTGGCCAGACCCTGGCCCGGCTCCGGCTCCAGCGCTACCCACCTCGCCCCTTTGGTCCCAGCCGACGGATGGCCACTCACCCCCGCCGGCCCCGCTGCTGCCCACATTGTGGCTGGACTGGACAGACAGACAGACAGCACGGGGCCCGCGGGCACAGCCACCACCCTGCCCCCACGAACTGACGGATGGACGGAGGGAGGGAGCGGCACAGCTGGACCACAGAGTTTATTTTTGTATTTTGTACCCGGCCCGCACACTCCAGCCCCCGGGGCCCCGGCCGCCGCCCTCCTCCCGGCCCGGGCGCCCTCGGGGCCCGCCCCCGGCCCTCTCCTCGCGCCCCGGGCAGCGCACTGAGCGTCACTTTGCTGCAGCTGGTTTGTTTCCAATAAAAGTTCCTGTGCTGAACCCGCCCCGGGCTCTGTGCGCCGGGGGGCGGGGCCGGCGGGGGCGGGGCGGGTCACGCCCCCGGTATCCTAGCAACCGGCCGAGGGGCTGTTAGGCCCGCCCGGCCCCTGCCGCCGCCGCGATGGAGATGGAGGAGGAGGAGGCGGTGGTGTCCGAGGCCGCCCAGCCGGCTCCCCCGGGAGAGGGCGACCCCCCGACCCCGGACCCCGACCTGTACGACGCCGACGACGACGACGACGACGCCCTGGACCCCGGGGTGCTGCCGGAGCAGGGTGAGCGCCCGGCCCGCGCCCCCGCTCCCCTCCCGCAGGCCGCCTCGGGCAGGGGCCCCGCAGGCCAGCCCGCCCCCCGTCCCCTCTCCGGGAGGAGGTGGGGGGCCCGGTGACCCGCACGGAGACGGGGAGACCTGAGCCGCCCCCCGCCCCCCGCCCCGCAGACCTGTCCTTCGCCAAGCTGGTGCCGCAGCTCTTCCTGCGCAGCGCCTGGCGGAGGAGCACCACGCCCCGCGCCCGCGCCCGCCAGCTGTGGGCGCTGCTGCGCCAGAGCCTGCGCGGCTTCCTGGAGAAGGTGCGCCCGCC
>JAAGEH010000174.1:151063-196326 GCA_011751065.1 Lasiurus cinereus | reverse complement strand
GCCGCGCGCCGGGCCTCGATTGGCGGAGAGCGGCCGGGGAGAGGCGGAGGGGCGGGGATCCACAGGAAGCCCCGCCCCCTCGCGCGCGGCAGGGCGGGAGGGCTGCCCCCCAGCCGCGGCGGCCGCTGCTCCTGAGGTAAAAAACGGCGAGCGCGGACCCGGGCCCTCGGCCCTCGCTCGCGGGCGGGGAGAGACGCCCCTCGAGGAAGCGGTGGGGGTGGGGGGGGGGTGCGCCTCCTCGTCCGGGTGGCGCCGGAGGCCGGCACCCCCAAGGTCACACCGCGGGGCGCGGGGCGGGACCGAGGCCGCCACCCCTTCCCCCCCCCCCGCCGCTCGGGGCACCGGTGCGTCCGGTCCCCGCCCGGAAGCCCGGCTCGGGGCGCCGCCGCTTCCGCCCGCCGGCGCGGAGGGCACGTCCCCGGGGCCTGGGGTCCGCGTCCCCGCGCCCCGCGGGGCTCCTGGCGGCGGGGTGGCGGCGGGGGTCGCTCGGTGTGTGGAGCGGGGCCCCCGCGCGTGTCCCTGCCCTTCTCCCTCCTGGCGACGCGGCGGCGAGCGGGGCCGAGAGGCAGGTGTCGGGGGTCACGAGGGCCGCGGGCGGGGCGGGAGCCGGACCTCGCCGGGCCCGGGGGTGGGGCGGGAGGGGGATGGGGGTCCCCGGAGGGAGTGGGGGGGTCCCTGGGGCCGGACGCTTTGGAAGGGGGTGCTGGCCGGGGTGCTGGGGGGCGGGAGGCCCAGGAGGGAGGCCGTGAGGGCGAGCCCGTGGGCGAGGGGCCCAGGGGGAGGTGCCCCATGGGTTCTGGGCCCCAGGAGGCCACGCAGGGACCCGCGGGCGGGTGGGTGGTTGCGGGGCACCCACGGGGCCGCCCCCCCTACTCTCCAGGGAGCAGGCAGGTGGGTGGGGGGCAGCGGGCGCCGGGGCGGGGGTCCCCGGAGGGAGTTGGGGGGCCCTGGAGCCGGACGCTTTGGAAGGGGGTGCTGGCCACGGTGCTGGGGGGCGGGAGGCCCAGGAGGGAGGCGGTGGTGAGGGCGACGGGTCCAGGGGGAGGTGCCCCATGGGTTCTGGGCCCCAGGAGGCCACACAGGGACCCGAAGGCGGGGTGGGTGGTTGCGGGGCACCCACAGGGCCGCCCCCCCCAGGCCCCAGGGCACCAGCCGGGGGGGGGGGGGGGCAGCGGAGGTGGGGGAGGGGTGGGGAGGGGTCCCCGGAGGGACGGGGGTCCCTGGGGCGGGACGCTTTGGAAGGGGGTGCTGGCCATGGTGCTGGGGAGCGGGAGGCCCCAGGAGGGAGGCGGTGGTGAGGGCGAGCCCGTGGGCGAGGGGCCCCAGGAGGCCACGCAGGGACCCGCGGGCCGGGTGGGTGGTTGCGGGGCACCCACAGGGTCCCCCCCCTCTCTCCATCCCCCAGGGAGCAGGCAGGTGGGCGGGCCTGGCGTTGGGGTCAGAGCCCCCCCACCCCCCGGGACCTGATTGGAGGAGCTGCCCGGGCTTCCCAGCCCCCCTGTCCGCGCGCGGGGTCCCCGTGGGTGTCCAGTGTGGGGGTGCTCCGGTGTGAGGCGCAGAGCAGCTGCGTGTGTGCCTGGCGCTGCCCGGGGGGTGCAGGCGGGTGTCTGCGGGCGGACGGCAGGGCCCCAGCCCGAATCGGGGAGAGGAGGGGGGCCCTGCTGCGGGATGGCGTCCTGTGTGCGCGGGCTCCTGGGGGTGTCTCTCGGAGGGGGACCCCGAGTGGAGCCCGAGGGGCCCGGGCCGGTGGCATCAGGGCTGAGAGCCAGGTGCCTGGAAGCAGGGGACTCGGTCCCCCCGAGGCCCAGTGAGCGGTGGGGCTGCGGCCTGTGGGTGCGCGGCCGCCCCTGCACCAGCTTTGGGGGCCCCCCTCCAGGTCGGTGCTGGGGATGCTGGCCACCGGCCGCCAGGAGACATGTGCTGTCTTGGCGGAGCTGCAGGGTCCTGGCTTGGGGGTTTGACTGATGGCTGGTGTGGAGCAGCAGTGATGGGGGGGCTGGGAGCCCTGAACCCTGAGCCCTGACAGCCCAGGTTCTTGCTGGTGGTTCTGGGGGTCTCCAGCTCCACCAGGAGGGGAAGTCGGGAGGGCCTGCTGTTGCCGGTGGGAGGGGGTGGGGTAGGGGGTGGGGAGGCATCCCCTTGACCCAGAGCTGGGTCCTGACTTCCAGGCCCCCAGCACACCAGCCTCCACCCAGACTCACGGCTGCCCCTGGGCTGTGGCCGCGTCCCAATGCAGGGCCCCTGGCCTGTGCCCAGCCGGTGCCGAGTCGGTGCCCCGGGGCGCTGGCGAAAGGCGGTTAGATGGGCGCTCAGCACGGGAGAAGCTGGTCCTGGACTCCTGTGTCTGACGCCGGGCGGGAAGGCCTGTCCCCCATGACCGGGCCAGGGGGTGGAGCCGGGGGGAGGGAGCCGGTCCTGGTGAGTCCTGCCCCACCACTGGTAGCGGCTAACTAACGGTTCCCCGACCCCTCAGCCTGCGGGGAGGGGCTGGTGCCCGGAGGCGCTGTGGGTGTCAGCGCTGGCGTGCGAGCCCCCGTTTGCCCTCTGTCTGCAGAGAGCAAGGCCGGTGCCGTCTGCCCCGAGTTCTGGTGTTTTCCCCTCTGGCTGCAGCGCCGTCCTGCAGGCCTCCGGCCTCTCTCTAAATCAACAAAAACCTGGATTTAGCCGAAACCGGTGTGGCTCAGCGGATAGAACGTCGGCCTGCGGACTGAAAGGTCCCGGGTTCGATCCTGGTTGGGGCATGTACCTTGCTTGCAGGCACATCTCCACTGTGGAGTGTGCAGGAGGCAGCTGATCGATGTCTCTCTCTCATCGATGTTCCTGACCTTCTATCCCTCTCCCTTCCTCTCTGTGAAAAATCAATAAGATATATTTTTAAAAAAATGCACTGAAGACCACACGGCAGGGTGTGGGTTTTCACCGGGTGTGCCCGTGGCTGCCCAGGAGCTGTGCTCCCTGCCCCTGCCCGGTACTGCGTGCCTCGAGCCCGAGAGAGCTCGTCCAGGTTAACGTCGAAGGACAGTCTCTACGGCACACGGCTGCCGCTGCCCCCTCGGGAAACTGGACGACTGTCCGCTGAAGCATCGTGAGCCAGGGACTGGCCGTTGTCGGTTTTTCGCTTGGGGTCTGTTCCCGTGAATTACATTGGCTGCACATAAACATACCGAGCTAACCTCGTATTCATAGGTTAAACCCCACTGAGTCACGATATATTTATTATCCTGGCTTACGTGTTGTTGGATATGATTTGATAAGATACTATTGTTCAGAATTTTTGCATTTGTATCTATAAAGGATACTGGTCTATCGTTTTAATTATCATGTTTTCTTAATTATTTTTGTCTGGTTTTGTTATCAAACTCATGTGAGCCTCCCGTCAATTGGGAAGGATTCCTTTTTCATTTTCCTGGGAGGATTTGTGTAGCGTTGGTATTAATTTCTTCCCTTATCAAGAGAGGAGTGTTGGAACCTCGACTACAGTTTGGATTTGTGTGTTTGCCCTTGCGTTTTTATTAGTGTTGGCTTTGTGTGCGTTGAAGCTCTATTATTAGATGCATCAGTGTTTAGGGGTGTGTGTCTCTGAAATCTGCTTTGCCCGATGTTAATGCAGACACTCCAGCTTTCTTATGACCAGTATCAGCTTCATTCTTCTTTCCCATCCTTCCACTTTAACTTCCTGTTCACATATCCAGACTTGTGTTTGACTTCTTTTTTTAAAAAAAAAAAGCTTAAACATTTTTTTTTTTAATTTTTAAGAGAGAGACATCGATTTGTCGTCCCACTTATGTATGCGTTCATCGGTTGATTCTCGTATGTGCCCTGACCAGGGGTCGAACCCTCAGCCTCGGAGTATGGGGAGGGTGCTCTCAGTGACCGGCTGGCCAGGTTGCCCATGGTTTCTTGAACATGTGAGAGAGAGAGTCGTAACAGCTGTCTGCACGTTCTTGTCCACTAATTTCCCCCTCGGCATCCTTTCCGGTCCAATTGGTCTGCACCGACTGGCTCACCCTCGTTGTGGGCTGTGCGTGTGTTTGCTTCTGTGAATGCCCGGTATTTTTACTGGATGTCAGACATTGCTGTGTTACCCTGGTGGGTGGTTTTCCTGTTCCCGTCACTCCTGAGCTGGGTGCTGGGAGGGGGCTGAGCTTCTGGGAGCAGTTGGACCCTGCTGGGCCGGCTTTGAGCTTTGTGAGCTGAGACCAGGGTGTTTCGTGCAGGACTCATTTTATTCTTTACTGAGGCAATTGTTTTTTTGTAAAGCCAGAATTTATTTCTATTTACAAAATGCGCAAGAGACTTCAAAAAGGCTCAGCGATGCCCAGGTTTAAGACCATCATGAGTTTTTTCTTTACTGAGGCAACACTTTGATCCGTGTTAATGAAACACCCCAGTCATTGGGGTGGACTCATGGTGGTTTCCTCTGCCTCCCCGTATCTTTCCTAAATGACCATCAGCTTGTGAACGAAGAAACTCGTAATACCAGGAATAATCACAGGCGTCTACAGATTCCACTTGAATGTCCCTTCTGCGTTCTCCTTCGCCACCATAGCCGGTGATGGTCAGTTTGCGTGGCACCTGCAGACACTGGTGTTGAATGCAGCCCTTTCTGAACAGCAAACACCCTTCCAGACGAAACACCCCAGGCGAATCTTTTTTATTTTATTTTAATCTTTAAATGAATAGCTTATTGGTTTTTAAAGAGAGAGGAAGGGAGAGGGAAAGAAACAGCAATGTGAGAAACATCCACCGTTTGCCTCCTGCACGCCCCCTACTGGAGAGTGAGTCCACAACCCAGCCTGTGCCCTGACCCGGAATCAAATTGGCAAGCGTTTGGCGCACAGGATGCTGCCAAACCAACGGAGCCACGCCGGCCAGGGAGAGGCACATTTTTGTGTGTGCGCTTCCTGCTGCGCTGGGTGTTCTGGTGTTTTCCCTTCTGGCCAGGAGCTCCAGGGCTTGTTTCTGCTCACCTGTTTGGGGGGCTCTCCGCAGCCTGGGGGTTTCTTCTCAAACATGGCATTGTATTAGTTTTCTTTCTTTTTCTTTTTTAAATATATTTTATTGATTTGTCACAGAGAGGAAGGAAGAGGGATAAGAGAGTTAGAAACATCGATGGGAAAGAAACATCGACCAGCTGCCTCCTGCACACCTCCTAAGGCTGGGGATGTGCCCCAAACCAAGGTACATGCCCTGGACCGGAATCGAACCTGGGACCCTGCAGTCCGCAGGCGAACGCTCTATCGCTCTATCCACAGAGCCAAACCGGTTAGGGCTGTATTAGTTTTCTAAGGCTGCTATCATAAGGAACCACAAACATGGCCGCCTAAACAGCAGACACCTATTATCTTCTCTTTTTTTTACCTTTTTTTTTTTTTTTTAAATTGATTTCAGAGGGGAAGGGAGAGGGAGAGAGAATCACTGATGGGCTGCCTCCTGCATGCCCCACACTGAGGAACCAGCCCACAACCTGGGCATGTGTTCTGACTGGGAATCCAACCGTGAGCTCCTGTTCATAGAGTGATGCTCAGCCACTGAGCCGCACTGGCTGGCCAGATACTTACTGTCTTAAAGCCCTTCGGGTCGGGGTCTGCCGGGGACCTCACCGGGCAAAGTTCCTTTCTGGGGGCTCCGGGGAGGATCTGCTTACCACCGTTTTCGGTTGTTGGTAGAACTTTGTTCTCTGTGTGGGTAGGACTGCAGTCTCTAAGCCAGCGGTTCTCAACCTGTGGGTCGCGACCCCTTTGGGGGGGTCAAACGAGCCTTTCACAGGGGTCGCCTAAGACCATCGGAAAATGTAGTAATGTAGTTTACTCTTGTCATATGAAGACTGTTACCCATGCCACACCATGCTTCAAGACAAAACTTCATTTATTTGTAATTAGAAATAAATATTTCACAATATTTAATTGTGATTATCACTATGCTTTAATTATGTTCAATTTGTAACAATGAAAATATATCCCGCAGATCAGATATTTACATTACGACTCATAACAGTAGCAAAATTACAGTTACGAAGTAGCAACAAAAATAATTTTATGGTTGGGGGTCACCACCACATGAGGAGCTGTCTTAAAGGGTCACGGCATTAGGAAGGTTGAGGACCGCTGCTCTAAGCTGAGGGGTGTCTCCAGCTCCTGGGGCCGCCCACGTGCCCTCGCTCAGAGCCTCCCTCCTCCATGCCCAAACCCAGGCGTGGAAGGCCGAGTCCTTCCAGGGCTGTGACCGCTTCTTCCCCCTCCCGCCATCTCCTTCCCCAGCTGGGAGAGGTGGTCTGCTTTTCAGGACTCAGGTGATTACTCTGGACTCATAATCCAGGGGAACCCCCACCCCAGTCTGTACCCTTCATCCCTTCTGCCAGATCCCTGTGGCCCCCAAACCTACCGTAGGCACGGGTTCTGGAGAGGACAGCCTGGCGTCTTTGGGAACCTTTTTCTGCTGCCCTGTGCTGCCCAGTGTAACAGCCGAGTGGCCAGGGACCCTGTGCAGACCCTGGATTCTCTCTGCTCCTACAGCCCACAAAGCCCGAGGGACCCCGGCCTCCCCCCCTCCGGCCACCTCCACAGCCTCAGGTGATTGCAGCGCGGCCTGAGGTGCCTCCTGGTGGTGAGCGGGGTGGTCCCGGGGTGCTGGCCCTTCGCTCCTGAGGTCCACCCCCTTTGTTCTGTCCAGTTTCCCAGCTGTTGGGCTGGGAGGAAAAAGGGGTGCATCACGCCAGGGGGCGGGGAGCTGGCGTCTCCTATGCTTGTGTATTTGTGCTTGCTCCTGGGGTTGGCCGAGCGCAGCCCTTGGCACTCCTGTCAGAGGCCTTCCCAGCTGGTGGTGCTGGAGCTGGTTTAGCCCGTGTTTTGTGGAAGGTGCTGGAGGCGGGCAGCTGTGGCTTTTCATGGGGCCAAGCCTCTGCCCAGGCACCGCCACCCCCCTCCCCCCGGACTCCGACTGGGTCTGGGACCTCAGGATTAGGGGTTCCTGTAGGGGGTGCCCACCTTGGCCTTGGAGGAGTGGGCTCTGGGGGCTGTTTCCGGCACCTCACGACCCCCTGACCGGCATGGTGCTTCTCCCTCCGCCCGCAGCCCGGTGGGGTCTGAGGTTTTGCCTTCTCCTGGCTCTGCCCGAATGGAATACGTGTTTTCATGCCTCGTTTTCCTTGTGACGTTCAGTGCTTTCCAGGAAGAGAGCAGAGACGCCCCAGCGGATGCCGCCCTCTGCAGCCAGCCTCCTCCATCCGCCTCCTCTCCGCCTGGGACCCCTGGACGTTTCTGCTCTGCCGATTTCACCTTTCTTGTCTTCCCGCGCTCTTGTGAGTTTATTCTCTTAAGACACGCCCCTCTCCCGCCACTCCCCTGAGGTCTTGGTGACTGGTGAATGTGTAGGACCTGTCGGCCATCTTGAACCGGAATTCTCTCTTATTTGTGATTCCCCAGCTCCCCCCCCTTCCCTCCTCCGACACATGGGTTTCCACGCTGCTCTTCCCGCCTGTGCACAGCCACACGGCGGCTCTGCAGTCCCTGATGCAGGGCATGGAGGGCAGTGGGTTCTCCCGCGAGTAGCGGACATGCGCGTTAGTAAGCAGGCAGCTGCTGCACGGAGGCCTGGCCCACTTACCTTACAGCTCCTGGGAGAGTGACCGAGGCCTGAGGGGGAGCAGGCCGTGGGGATGCCCCCCCCCCCCCGGCACGGTTCATGGAGGTGGTTCTGTTGGGTGCTGGGAGGCACCGATGTTGGAGAGTGGCCACTCTCCCATCCTGGCGGCTGGGCGGACTGCTTGTCCAGCCCCTCCCAGCCCCAGGGAGGGCGCACTTCATCTCCGCGTAAGGGATCCTGGCTCGGAGCGGCTCAGGCCCTGTTCTTGGCCTTCGGGTTTCCCTACCAAACCCGCCCCCCCCAACCAGGACCCCAGGCCTTAGTTCGCCCTGGCCTCCCTGCAGAGTGAAGGCGGGCGCTGTGGGTGCAGGCAGCGACCTTGCCTGCCCTGGGATGGGCCTTGGGGCCGACAGCTGCTGCAGGACCATGGGTGCGGACAGGAGAGCTGGGACCTGCGGAGGGGAGGGCTCTCTTCCTCCCTGCGGCAGGCCGCCCACGTACAGCAGCTACCGTCCCCAGCACCCGAGTGGAAGGGGTCCTCTTTTTGCAGACACAGTGACTGCCCGCCATGTGACGGAGGAGGCGGTGAATTCCGTGTTGTGCCCGGGTCTGAGAAGGCGCTGTCCATGTTCACGCCGGGCAAGAGGGAGCCGAGACCTCCGAGACCCCCGCGATGAGTGAGCCCTACGTGAAGAGTGAGTGCAGTGGTGGGCGGGCCTGGAGGCGCCCCCAACCCCACCCCTCCAGCCCCGGCCTGAGCTCGGGCTGTGTCGCTGCAGAGCTGTCCACCATCCTGCTGGACTCCATCACCGACAAGGACCCCCTGGTGCAGGAGCAGGTATGCAGCGCCCTGTGTGCCCTTGGGGAGTCGCAGCCCGGGGAGACGCTCAGCGCCTGCGAGGAGCACCTGCGGCAGCACGAAAAGGTGTGGGGTCAGGGCTTGCCTTGCCACTCTTGGGGCGGTGTATTGAGCTAGGGCTGTGGGCGGGGCGCGTGGGGTCAGCTTGCTCTGGGGGCGGGGCCTTGAGGCGGGGCTGTAGGGTCTGTGTGCTCTGGGGGCAGGACATGCCCCTGGGGCAGGGCTATGGGAGGGGCGGGGCCTGGCACATAAGGCACTGGGCAGAAAGCCAAAGGCCAAGTTCTCTCCGGGCTAGGCATTTGGGCTGGGGAGGGGGGCTGTGGGTTGGTATATCCGGGCATTTGGGCTGGGGAGGGGGGCTGTGGGTTGGTATCTCCCAAGACGGGGTATTCAGCTCTGCAGCTCCTGCGCTGGCGAGCCAAGGCCTAGCGTGGCCATCCCCTTTCACTCACTGGTGGAGCTGGATGGCTCTCCCCCCAGGGTCTGTGCTGTCCCAACCAAGGGAGAGAGAGGCCTTCATCAGCACAATAGCAGGAGCACGTGGACGGGGGGGAGGTGGGCACAGCCTCCCGGGAGCTGCGGAGGAGGGCCGGCCTCGCCTGCTGCCGCCTGCAGACCGCACAGCCACGCTTTTCCCTTACGGGGAGCGCGGCCTCTCTGGCCTACCTGCTGTCAGCATCGCTACTTCAGCGCTTTGTGCCATGCCTCACTGAGTAAAATGAGGGTGACTTGAACCCAAGCCCTCCACACCATAGCCTTCACTCTGAGAACCACTGGCTGCTCAGTGGCCACGCGGCAGGCTCCTGGAGGCACTGGCATGGGGAGGACTCACACCGGGGGGAGTGGGGTTTCTCCACGCTGCTCACAACACCGCACTGGATGGCAGGATCTGCTGCTCGCCATCTGCTCTTCATTGGGCTGCACAGGTCATCTGACCCCCCTGAAGGCCGTGTGCCTTTGATGTGCAAGGCACTGCGTAGGGCCTGAGGGCCAGGAAGATGCTCCGTGTGGGGCAGGGAGGGGTGATGTTTGAGCAACCCCAGTGGAGAGCGCTGGAGGCCCTGGCTGGGTGCTGAGCATTCAGCTCACCTTCCGGGCCCTCCTCAGTGGCTTCTCTCCTCAGCTGGCACATCCTTACCGGATGATGGTCCTGAGGGCCATGGAGACAATCGTGAGCAACCACATCAGTGAGCTGGACAAGGACATGGTCAGGGCCATCATCCTCCTGGCCTCCAGCGAGATGACCAAGGCGAAGGTAGGCAGCTGCTGGCCAAGCCCCCTCCGAGCCCATGCGCTGCCCGTGCTGGACGTGGCCGTGGCTCAGGATGCTAGGATGTGGTTTGGGTCTGGCTGCCTCGGGCTGGCCCCTCGGTTCAGCGCACTGACTGCCCTCCAGGGGGGAGGGCCACCCTGTCATTTCAGAGGTAGAAACCGAAGCAGAAAGCAAGTTCCCAGTCTCTCCGAGTGAATGTAGGGGCCCCAGTGCCCGCATCCCGGTGTTTGGGGGATGGAGCCAGGCTCAGCGTGGGTCCCTTCACCCAGGGCTGTGCTCCTGCAGTGGCGCCTGGAACGGGTGCTGGGCTTGCGTCTCTGGCAGGCACTCACTGGAGAGCCCGAAGACAGCGCGACTGAGGGCAGGGTGTGCATTATGCCTCTCGGGCAAATGCAGGGCGAAGGCCCACACCCTTTTCCTGGCGGGGATGACAGGCCCGTTTCCTCTGGGGTTGCAGGACCTGGTTTCTGACTGGCAGCAGGCTGCCAGCAGCGTCCTCGTGGCGGTCGGCAAGCGCTTCGTTGGCATGGTGATGGAGGAGATGCTGAGCAAGTTCCAGCCCGGCGTCCTGCCGCACTACTTCGTGGTGCAGACGTTGGCCAACCTCTCCGTCTTCAACGGTAGGTGTCGATGTGGCCTGCCCCCTTCCCCCATTCTTGAGCAAGCCGTGAGTTCCTCTGAGCCTGTGGGCACTGGGTTCCTCCTGTCTCAGCAGCCTCGCCGCCTGCCTTGGGCTGAGCAGAGAGCACAGGGCCCTGCGGCGTGTGGTGGGCACGAGGTGGGGAGGCAGGCCAGGGTGGCAGGGCCGCCGTGACGCCCTCTGTTGCAGTGTTCGGCATGGTGCCCTTCCTGCCATCTGTCCTGAGCACCATGCTGCCCATGCTGGGCATGGCCAAGCACGACTCCCTGCGGGTGGTGTTCTGCTGTGGTGAGTCGGGGCCTCCAGGGCAGCTGGGGTCTTTAACGGGTGGGGCTGGGGGCTGCCTGACTTCTCTTTGACCCTTTTGGGGGGGGGCCCTGGCTCCTTCAGGCTTCAGGAGGAAGGCGGGCAGGGAGAGGAAGGATGACTGGTCTCCCTGTGTCTGTGTTCTCGTCGGGTGAGGACACAGCCCTGTGGTTCCAGGGTCCACCCATCTGACCACGTTGTAACTCGGTCTATCTGCAAAGACCCTATTTCCGAAAAGGCCCTGTCCTGAGGGCTGGACTTGCACTTGGGGTGACAGAGCTTGCCCAGCGTAGTCCAGGAATCCCAGCCTGGCCGGTGCTCTGGGGAGCGTCGGTGGGAAGGAACAGCACACACACTAGGTATGACGTCCGCGGCCACTCGCCACTCACCCCCGGTTGCCGCAGCCCTGCAGCGCTTCAGCGAGAGCACGCTTGAGTACTTGGCCAACCTGGACCAAGCCCCAGACCCCACAGTCAGGAAGGACACCTTTGCCGCGGACATCAGCAGTGCCTACGACACCCTCTTTCACCACTGGCTGCAGAGCCGCGAAGCCAAGGTAGGCCTCACCTTGCTGGCCACCCCCGGCCACCCAAGCCTGCCCACCCAGGCCCCCTCCACCGCTGGGCCTCCTGCTCTTCCGTGGGGAGGGGGGGCTCTCTGGTACACCCGTCCCCACCCGGTGCCCTTCAGTCAGGGGGGGAGCTCCTCAGGGACCTCAGGGAGGAGACGTGCCCTGTGCAGCCTCACCTGCAGGTCCCCTCCGGGTGTACTGATGTCTGAGCCCCAGTTGCATGGACACCACCTCCCGTCCTCACCCCATGAGGCCTTGGGGGCGGGCGAGGAGTGGTGCCAGCACGCGGCCTAGCCCCATTAGGACCCTGTCCTGCGGTTTCCTCCCATCGGCCCTGGGTTCCTGGTCGGGGGGAATGAGCTCTTTGCCACTCTGCCCCGGGGCTCTGAGCGTGCCGCACGGTCTGTCCCACTCCCTGCAGCTCCGGCTGGCTGTGGTGGAGGCCCTGGGACCTATGAGCCACCTGCTGCCCAGTGAGAAGCTGGAGGAGCAGCTCCCCAAGCTGCTGCCGGGCGTCCTGGCCCTCTACAAGAAGCATGCCGAGACCTCCCACATTTCCAAGGTGAGACCGACCTCCCGCATACCAAGACCATCCCCTCCGCTGGAGCAGCTGCTCAGGGTCAGTGGTGGTGGGGCGCCACATTTCTCCCCACCACCCTCACCGGACGCAGCCGGGACCTGCACTACCTCCTCTCCCCAGGTCCCTTTCCTGACCCCTCCTCGCCCCTCTGACTTCTAGGGGTGGGGGCGGGGCGGGGCTTCAGGTGGGACTGACAGCCCCTCTGCCCAGCAGAGCCTGGGCCAGATCCTCGAGGCAGCAGTGAGCGTGGGCAGCCGCACGCTGGAGGTCCAGCTGGATTCGCTCCTGGCCGCTCTGCACGCTCAGGTAGGTGCGGAGTGGTGCGGGGGGTGTCTGTGGAGGGCGCACTGACACGGGGGCGTTGCAGGGAGCACTCTGGGGGCCCGGGGAGGGCCTGGTCCGGTGAGAGGTGTGGAGGTCATGGGGACTTGGGCCAGGGCTCCTGTGTCACATGGACATGGATTAAGGAATATCCTCTGATCTCGCTCGATGCCGAGAAAGCTTCTGATGAAGGTCAGCACCCAGTTATCCTTAAAACTCTCAGCTGCTTGGATCCGAGAGGACTTCTTTAACTTGGAAAGTTTATTTACTCACACCCTCTGCGTGCGTCACACTGAGTGGGAGACAGGCACATTCCCGTCAGGGTCACGGGCATGAAGAACCCCCTCATCCCGGTTCTAGGAGGAGGGGGACAAATGGACATGCTTGGCTCCGTGAGGGATGGACTGTCCTCATCTCCGTAAGCCAGTCCTGGTCCCCGCTCTGTGCTTCCCCTCACACTGACCTCCTTTTATCTTTATTGTATTTTTTACTTACTTATTTTTAAATCTTTTTTATTGATTTCATAGAGGAGGGGAGAGGGAGAGAGAGACAGAAACATCAACGATGAGCGAATCATTGATCGGCTGCCTCCTGCACGCCCCCTACTGGGGATGGAGTCTGCAGCCTGGGCCTGTGCCCTGACTGGGAATCAAAATGTGACCTCCTGGTTCATGCTCAACCACTGACCCACACCAGCCCAGCTCTTCTATTCTTTTTTTAAAATTTGTTTATTGATTAAGGTATTACATATGTGCCCTTATTCCCCCAGTATTGCCCCTCATTCATGCCCTTACCCCCCTATTGTCTCTGTCCATTGATTAGGCTTATATGCATGCATATAAGTCCTTTGGTTGATCTCTTCATAGGTTTTAAATCACATTTTTAAAAGTTTTTGGCCTCTATGCTGGTAACTTACAGAGTGTGTGTTCATCGCTGTTTATGGTATTGGTGAGGCTTCTGGTCACAGTGGGGCTAGGAGTAAGTTTTTGGGGAGTTGAAGTTATGTGTGGAGTTTTGACTGCTTGGGGATCAATGCCCCTGACGCCGCGAGTTCAGGGGTCAACTGTACAAGGACTGCTTGTTGCCTCTCCCACCAGAGGGACCTTTGGGTGAGGTTGGGTTCTGTCTGTTGCTCACAGCTGTGTCCCACCCTAGAGTAGCTCCTGTCACCTGCCAGCCCTCAGTGGTTCCCGTGTGGATGACCGTCATCCAGAAATCACTCCGTGGGCACTGAGTCAGTGCAGCCCATGAGAACTAACCACACACATGGACAGCATTTCTCTGCACAGTAGTGATCCGTGGAAAGGACCCCCCCAAAAAAGCCCTTTATTTTGTGGCTCAACATAGTTTGATTTTTACACCATCCTAATCTGTCTTCTGTTTAACAATGCGGGTTTCCTTATACTTAGCCCCTGGATCTCACGCTTGCTTGCCAGATTCTCCCATTTCCTTGTACTTATATTGTTGAATCCGCCCGGAATTTATTTTAGGGAAAAGCAAGTGAGAATCCAGGTTTGCCTTTCTCCCATGTGGCCACCAGTGTGTGTTGTGACTGCTGAAACTGGTGACTGTGAAACGCAGCACCTGAAACAGAAACTGTATCTTATAGTCACATGGCCAGACACCCCAGAGCAGCTCGCCAGAGGCTCTGCCTGGGTCCTGGGTGGCTGCCCGCACTGCTAGGCTCTGCTCCCACGTGGCTCCCTCTCGTGGCTGCAGGCAGAGGTGTGGTGCCTGGCCGAGTGGCTCTGCTTAGGACTGCTTGAGGGTCCTCAGGACCTGGCTCTACTCTGCCAGAGTGGGAGCTTAACAGGAGAGCAGGCAGGGAGGAGAGCCTTTTGTGACCAGGTCAGGGCTGTACAGTGGAGCCTCTAGTGCAGCACCTGTCACGTGTGAGCCCTGCCCCCACTGCTTCTGCAGCTCCAAGAACTGCCTGAGCACACCTGGGCGGGGCCTATGGGTCAGTCACCTCTCTGGTTCACAATCTGGGCTCTCCTGAAGCCGGCAAACGCCTCCCCCTCGAGACAGCCCAGCCGTGTGCATGGAAATCCCATTAGCCTCCCTGTCCCCCCTCCTACCCTGCCTCACCCCCATCCCACAGGGGAGGCCAGCCCATGACCTGCACCTGGCAGTGGCTGGTTTGGGCAGACGCCGGGCCCTCAGCAGCAAGCACTCGGTCTCAGTGGGGAGGCTGAGCTGGGTGTTTTGTCAGGAGCCCGCGTGGCCTGCCTGCCCGCCCGCTCGGCCCGGCCCAGGGCGGTAGTGCCACCGTCGCCCCTGTCCCTGGCGCAGATCTGTGTGCCGGTGGAGACGACCAGTCCCCTGGTGACGAGCAACCAGAAGGAGGTGCTGCGCTGCTTCACGGTGCTGGGTGAGTGCCGCCGGGCCCGGGCCCGGGCAGCCTCAGCGTGGGCCCGCCTCTGCCTGTGCCTGTTGGGCTCCATGGGCCTCAGTCCCCAGTGAGCCCCTGCTGGCGGGTTTGGAGGTTAGGCAGCAAGGAGCAGGGGCACATCCTTACTGTCTGTGAGTTCCCCTGCAGCGTGCTGCTCGCCCGAACGCCTGCTGGCCTTCCTGCTGCCCAAGCTGGACAACAGCAACGAGAGGACCCGCGTGGGCAGCCTGCAGGTTCTGAGGCACATCATCAACTCGGCCGGTGGGTGCACAGGGCAGTGCCTGAGAATCTGGTGAAGGGGCGTCTCACTTTGAATTATTTAAACATGTTCCCAACCTCCGATTTTGCAAAATTGCCAACGTTTTGAAAAGTTTGCCGCTGACACCAGCTGCCGATCCGGATGTTGCATCCTGACCCCGGTGGGCATGGGCCACGGGCTGTGGTTCGATGGCCTAGAGTCACAAGATGAGACAGACTATGTCTGCAGCAGCTTCCCGCGGGGACCATGGCTGGTGCTCGCTCCTCCCCTTTCTTCTGGCCCCACTCACTGTTCCCGAAGAATCTGATGGGTCGCACGCTGGTCTTGGATGGGCTTTCGGGGACGCGGGGGCCAGTCGTCCTGTAGAATGTCCCCAGGTCTGCTGGTGTCTGACGTTTCCTCATAGTAGGATGGAAGGCTCCCGGTTTCCTGCTTTGATGGCGGATTCGCCCAGCACAGAGCTGGAGCTGATTTCGCACTGTGCTGTGTTCTCAGTGCGTCTCGAACTGCCCGGTCACCGCCTGCGTGCAGAGGCCACGGGAGGCCTGCAGTCCGCGGGCTGGGAGGGCTTTTTACCATGAACAGGCTGCAGAGGCGAGCAGAGGCGGGGGGACCTCACGCGGCCCTGTGTTGGCTGGGCCTTCCCTTTGGCCCGTTAGGGAGCAAGGGTGCTGACCCCGCCTGCTGAGGTCAGGTCAGACTGGGTCGCTGACAGCGCCATGGTGTGAGGCAGCTCGGGGAGGGTAGGGACGGGACAGGGGCAGCCCAGACAGACCCAGCCTGCCGCTCACTGGCTCCTGAATAAGGACCCCCCTCTCCATTGTTTAAAAATTCTCGTGTGGGGCTTTCTATGTTTTGTATCATCTTTGAACATCTTCTGTATTTTTAAAATATATTTTTAAATTGATCTCAGAGGGGAAGGGAAAGGGAAAGAGATAGAAACATTAATGATGAGAGAGAATTCTTGGGCCTTTATACTTGGTCACTTTTGCTGGTTATAAAATTTTTGGTTCACATTTCCTTGACTGTCCTGTTGCCCTCAACTGCTGATCTTTCTAGCTTTTTAATGGGGAAAAAATGCTATTTATCTCCTGGAGAGAAGTGGTGGGCTTTGCTTATGCACACCCCTCTCCCTCCACATGGGGCGCCATGCTGAGGCCGGGCTCGGGCCACAGGGCCTTGGGGCTCTTGGTGGTGAACAGGCCAGCTGGCCTCGGTCTCAGTGGGGAGGCTGAGCCACTGGTTCGTTTCTTGCAGCTGCTCAAATGGAAGTTAAGAAGCCCTTCATCCTCTCCTCTATGAGGCTCCCTCTCCTGGACCCCAACAGCAAGGTAAGGGGCAGGGCCAGCGGGGGTGGGCCCTCGGCTGCTGCAGAGAGTGGCCGGGCCGGGATCTGCCCCAACTCTGATTGAGTGCGGCCCTCAGCCCGCCTCAGCCTCAGTGTGCGCAGGTGATGTGTGTCTGGGCGTCGCACGCCTTGCTCCTGACAGTTCCCGGGCACGAAGTTAGTCACTGATCCCACCACCGCCCTCGGTTCGAGAATTCTCTCGAAGGACTCCAGAGCTCCCGAGAGCTGCCATCCGCAGTCTTGGCTCATTGCAATGAAAAGACAGAGCAACCGCTGCCGGGAAGGAAGCACATGGGGCGGGCCCACCGGGCAGGATGGGAGCCCAGTTGCCCTGTCCCCTGTGGGATCGCGGGCAGGGATGTGACTGCACAGGGGCTGCCACTCCGGGGCCCCGGCCGGCCTCAGGGTCGCTATCGGGGCTCCGTCACGTAGACCTCGGTTGCCAGCCCCGGGAAGGCCGAGCTGAAGCCATGTGGCCCGGGAGGAAGTGACCTGGCCTGCCCTCAGGTGGAGCCACTGCGGGCTGGAAGGCAGGCTCAGGACTCCCGAGGGAGTTTCGGTGACAGCTGGCGATGGAGGGGCCTCCCTCTCACCCTTCAGGGAAGGGGTAGGAGGAGCCCAGCCCCCCCTGTGAGGCACCCCTCGGGTTCAGGCAGAGAAAAGGGCGTGATTCTTGTGTCCAGACTGGATTGTCCAGGCCTGTCCCTCCGTGCAGGTGAAGCGGGCGGTGGTGCAGGTCATCAGCGCCATGGCCCACCATGGCTACCTGGAGCAGCCCGGGGGCGAGGCGATGCTGGAGTACATAGTGCAGCAGTGTGCACTGCCCCCCGAAGCCCAGGTAAGGGGCCCCTCCCCCTGCTGGGGTGGACCTGTCGGCTCTGCTGGAGAGTGGTCACCAGAAGGCGCTGATCCCAGGTGCGGCTGGCGGAGCGGGCCCAGCAGCTTTCTCCAGAGTCAGTTGGGGCCTCTGCACCCCAGTGGTCACTCCTCCGACAGGAGAGACAGACAAGACAGGCAGGGGCTCTCTTTGAGGCTTTCTGTTTAAAATGTTGGCATGAGCTATAAGTTACAGAAAACAAAGTGTTAACTGGGCTTCTGAAATGGTAAAACTGCCTGTTGAAAGACTCGTAGTATGTTCTCAGGGCAGGTATGCTCTTGGTCTGTGTCCTAGCTCTGCTCCTGATGGACGTGGATGTGGTCTCGCTGGCCACTGTGAGATAGCTCGCCGGTTCTCTTTGGGTTCCTTATTAAGTCAAAGTTCCTCTCAAGGCATTTAACTTTTTCTGGAGGAACGCTTTTCGTGGCTGCTGTGGGTTTGTAACTTGATTGCGTCATCTGCGTTGAATCTGGCGAGGTATAGTCTGCTGTTAGGGTCTGTTCAGATACCTTTTTGGCCTAATGGGTGGCCAGGCCTTCAAAGTTGTTTCTGTGAGTTGGGTGTATTTTTAGAGTGAGCTTAAACCCTGCAGTTCCAGGCCTGCACACCCTAGTGTTTCTCCTCGGCTTGGACATCCGGGAGTGGTGTCAGCCTGCACAGCCTGCACCTGCTGAGTGGTGCTGGGCGCTGGTGCTCCGAAGCAGGAGTGGAAGGCCGGGCAGAGCCCTAGGAGGCTGGTCACTCTTGGATGACGCTTCTTAGAGGCCCACACTGTCTGGAGGTGGCAGTCTGTTCCTGGTCGAAGGGGACGTGTTCTCAGGTGGTGACGTCTCCAGGAAGGGCCCCCATTTCTGCCGACGTCAGCAGGGCCAGAGTCGGGGTGAGGTCACTCCTCTGACAGGCAGTGGCCACAGGACATGCCCGGGTTTCCTTTACTTGGGAGACTAGACCTAAGCCAGGGAGCCTGCTTTCTTGGGCGAGTTTGGTGCAGACTGCGTTTCCTGTCCATGGGGTCGTGGCTGTCCCCTGGGTGGTGGCTGGGCGGGGTCTGACCTCACGCCCAGAGCCCCTGGCCGGGTAACCTTGGGTCACGGCCATGCTGGGTGCGCTCCACGTGCTCCTGCCTTGCCCCGACCCCAGTCTCAGAAGCCCAGTGGCGAGGAGGAGCCCCCGGCGGACAGCGTGCGGGACATCAGCGTCAGCACCCTCTACCTGGTCAGCACCACCGTGGACAGGATGAGCGATGTGAGTGTGCGCCCGCCGCGCTGCCCTGTGACTGACCGCGCCCTTGGGCCCCTGAGTCCAGGGCCTACTGACTGGCCAACCTTCCTGAGCTCCGCGGGGCCTGCGGGGGTGGGGGGAGCCTCCCGAAGGCTGTGGCCCCCGCGGCCGCACTGACCATGCACTGCCCCCAGGTCCTCTGGCCGCACCTGCTCGAGTTCCTCACCCCCGTGCGCTTCACCGGGGCGCTGACCCCGCTCTGCCGGAGCCTCGTGCACTTGGCCCAGAAGAGGCAGGAGGCGGCGGCCGACGCCCCGCTCATCCAGTATGACGGCAATGGTGCGCAGCTGGTGTGCGTGGACCCAGGTCCCCGCCCCGGCCCTCGCCAGCCCCGCCCCTCTAGGTCCCTGCCCCTTGCTAGCCCCGCCCCCACCCCCCTGGCCCGGGAAGCCGCTCTGAACGCCCTGTCTCCCTTGCAGTGACCCTGCCATCTCCCTACGCCATAGCCACGAGGCTTCTGGTGAGCATGCAGCTCCTCTGAGGAGCGGATCGGGAGAGGAGTGGGCGTTCCCCTCGGTCCCTGGGTCCCGTGCTCGCCGCGCTGCCATCCTGGCCGAACAAACAACGCTGCCTCTCAGTGGGGGCCAGACAGGCACTCCCACTTGCGTATGGGGAGCTGTGTCTTGGGGGCTTGTTGCCTCCACCCCAGGACCTCATGGGTGGCCTTATGGTCTGGCCTGGGCGCGAACTGCCACCTGCGCTTCTGCAGACCGTGTCTTCCAGCCCCTACCTGGGGGGCAGCCGTGGGGCGGCCGCGCTGTGCCTCCTGAACGTCCTGCATCGGGACATCCACCCTTTGCTGGGTCAGCGGTGGGCAACGACCATCGCCCTGCTGCTGGAGTACCTGGAAGGTGAGCCCCCAGAGGTGGGGCCCCTGCACCCCACTATGCATGTCAGGGCAGCTCTGACCTGTGAGGATCAGAGTTCCCTAATTGGGAAGAAGTCGCCTCCACTGAGGTTCAGAGAGGGTCTGGACAGCAGGCCCAGGTGCTCCTGCTGGTGTCACGTGGGAGCACCTGGATGTGGGGCCCTCGGTTTCCTTTGTGCTCTGGAGGGTGGGGCGGGGCCGGGTGAGAGGTACTGGGTAGGGGACCTGAGCCAGGTGGGGGTGCTGGGTGGGGCCTGGGCCAGGTGGGAGGTGCTGGATGGGGGTGCTGGGTGGGACTTGGGCCAGGTGAAGATGTGGGCAGGGCCTGGGCTGGGGCTGACTGTGATTGTCATTTCAGAACATACAGAGAAGACCCTGTCACAGAAGGAATGGGAGGAAAAGCTGTTGGTGGTGAGGGAAGGGAGAAGGGACTGAGGTGTGGCCAGCCTGGGTGGGGAGAGCTTGGGGGACTGTAGCTCTCAGGGGTTGTGACACTTGCCTTGACCGAGGGGCGTGCCTGGGAGAGGGACAGATGGGTGTCTGGGTGAGGACTGTTGGAGTGCCCGGCCTGCCGTGCTGGCGGGGTTACAGGGGCTTTGAGCTGCCAGCCACGGCGCCTTCTGTCTTCCGTGGCCTGGCCCCGAGCTGTCCGCACCTAACCCACTGCATGTCTGCCTGGACTCGAGGGTCACCCACCACCATTAGAACGCTGGCACAGGACCACCCTCCCCCGCCTGTCCTGGGAGGCCCAGTGCCCAGCCTCACCGTCTCTCCTGCCTGCAGTTCCTTCGAGACAGTCTTGCTGTCGTGGCTGACAACACGTGGATCTGCCAGCTGGGCCTGGAGATGTGCAAGCAGCTGCCCTGCTACAATGGGATGCCCCAGGAGAAGGTGCTGGGCGGGTGGGGTGGGAGGGAGGCCCAGGGGAAGGTGGTAGGGGGGCAGATCCTCAGGGGGAGATGTGAGGGGTCCAGGAGAAGGTGCCTAGGTGAGGGCACCCTGAGAGAAAGTGTGGGAGCAGTCTGCTGGGGTTTTCTGGGCAGAGTCTTGAGGTCCCAGTTCCTGGGCTTTGATTATGCAGCACATGGTGCCTGAGCCTACCGCTGGGCCCTTGTGACCCCGGCAGAGCCTCCTCCTAGAGGCTGGTGGCTGGGACTCCCCGCTCAGGCAGCGGCCAGAGCCTTAGGTTCCCAGCAGCCCCTCCCACGCTGGCTGGCAGTGCCGGGCGGGCCTCCCTCCACCGGCACCAGCGCAGCGCACTCCCTGGCTTCGCTGCAGAACTTCCTGTACAAATGTGTGGGGACCACCCTGGGTGCTGCTTCCAGTAAGGACGTGGTGAGGAAACTCCTGCAGGAGCTGCTGGAAACGGCCAGATACCAGGAGGAGGCCGAGCGTGAGGTGCCAGCACCCACCCCCACCCCCAAAGTTCTGGGCCCACGACTGGCTGGCAGTGTTCGCTGTCCTCTCTTGGGCACTAGTGAGTGTGAGTGTATACGTGTGTGCTGTGCACAGATGCAACCATATGGTGTGTGCGGTGTGCATGCGTCTTGCATGCCCCTCCTGTCCTCCCCCCCAAACCCCCGTCTGTCCCTGCCCCAGCATGAGGGCCCACGCACCTCCCCAGGGCCTGGCCTGTTGCTTTGGGATCTGTGCCATCTCCCACCTGGACGACACCCTGGCCCAGCTGGAGGACTTTGTGAAGTCGGATGTGTTCCGGAAATCCATCGGCATCTTCAACATTTTTAAGGTGCAGCAGTCGGTCCGGGGAGGAGAATAGACTGGGTTCCAAGGTCCTGGGCTGGGGGACAGCCTGGCTCTGGGTGCCCGGCAGGCCAGGGGTGGAGTGGGGAGCTGCATCCAGCCTCTGTTTCCTTGTGGGTGGGGCAATTGAGGGTGGGCTCCCCCTTAGCCCGGGACAAGGGGCACCCAGCCCTCAGCCAGTCTGGGGGGCAGGATGAAAGCTGCCTCCTCCGCAAGCTGTCCCATCCGCTGGCTGTTCCTCTCTGCCCCCTAGTGGCCGGTAGAGGCTGCGTCCTTGCCAAAACCTATTACAGGAGGGCTGGGTGCCTGCCCCCCACCCCCCTCCCCCGGGCCGGCCCAGTCACAGACTCTCAGGGCTGGGCTGTGAGCACAGGCCGACCCACACTCATGTGTGCAGGTGTGCGCAGACACTGGCTCGGCGTCCTCCTGCCCGGCCCTCCCTCCTCGTTCCCTGCTCAGACCCTGGTCTGTCCCTTGGTCCCCAGAGAGCCTGGATCTGTCCCCATTGAGCCCTGTGTCCCAGTGGAGGGGCGCTCCCGGGGCTGGCGATGTTGCTGGCAGGCCTGCCTTCTCCCAGAGCCGCCCGCCTCACCAGCGCCTGGGCCACCAGCTCGGCCTTCCTGGCAAAGTTGAAGGAGCCGGCCTGTGCGCTGCTGCAGATGGCCTGGCACACCATGCATGGGTGGCCTCCTGTGCGGGGGGGGGGGTTCAGGGGCTGACTGGGTGATTGAGGCCGCTGCCCCTCCGCCTAGGACCGGAGCGATAACGACGTCGACAAAGTGAAGGGCACGCTGATCCTGTGCTACGGGCACGTGGCGGCGCAGGCCCCCCGCGAGCTGGTGCTGGCCAGGGCCGAGTCCGACATCCTGCGGAACATGTTCCAGTGCTTCAGCACCAAGGTGGGCACAGGGCGGGCGCCCGGGCGGGCTCAGACGCCACGGCCCAGCATCGCACGTGTTAACGCCTCTCACTTTCTGTTGTTCAGGTTCTGGGCATAAAGGTAGAGACCAAGGTACAGTGTGTAGGATAAGCGTGGACTGTGCTTTTCTCTCTCTGCTGAGCTGAGCTGGGCTGGGCCGGGCTTCACGGGAGGAGCCGGGGCATCCTCGTGTGCCTGGGAGCAGCCCCCCCTGCTCTGGCCTGGGCTCTGGGTGGCGGTGGGAGAGGCGGCAGGCAGGGCACGGAGCTGCGGACCTGGCTCCCTCTCCTGGCTCCGCTCCCCTGTGTTCACGGGGTGGCTGAGGCTCTGAGCCGGCGACAGTGGCCTCTGGCCTCACTAACATGTTTCCTGCTGGGACCTCTGGCACTAACCCGGAAGCCCCTCGGTGACTGTCCGGCCCTCCCCTCGCAGACAGAGCCTCTGTTCTCCTGGGGCTGCTGGGGAGGGGCTGTCCTAAGAGTTGCCCCCCCCCCAGCCCATCAGAGTGGGGGCAGACCACCCATGCCCCCAGATAACATCCTCATTACCTTCCCCAAACCCCAGAGGCCAGGTTGGTGGGACAGGCAGGGGCATCCCCATCTGGTGGGGCTTTTCCTTTTCTTCCTTCTCCCCCTGGGAGACCCTTCCAGCACAGGAGGCAGGGGCACGGGGACAGAGCTCACCACAGGCCTGCAGGGCCTCAGAGCCTGGGCCAGGCCGAGAGCCGAGTGCCTCACGGTGCCTTCACAGGCGCCCTCTTGTCCTGTGGCTTTGGCAAGCCCTTCCGAACAGGCTGTGGGTCTGGCCCTTGCTGTGGGCAGCCCCTCTTCATGGCTCAGTCCTGTGGGCCCAGGGGCAGTGGCTGGGAGCGGTGTTGGCGGCTCCCTGCAGCCTGCTCTCCCCGCAGGACCTGGGCCTGCAGCTGTGCCTCGTCCAGAGCGTGTGCATGGTGTGCCAGGCCATCTGCAGCAGCGCGCAGGCCGGCTCCTTCAACTTCACCAGGAAGGCCGAGCTGGTGGCCCAGATGATGGTGAGGAGGCGGCTCTGGGGTGCCGGGGCGGCTGGAGGGCTCTGACTCGGATGAGGGGGCGGGTCTGGGGAGGCTGACATGTGCAGGGCGGGCACAGCCTGATGGGAGCGGACGGGCAGGAGAGCCGGGGCTTCGGCTCAGGGCTGTCACTGCTGCCCTCAGGACTTCATCAAGGCAGAGCCCCCGGACGCCCTGCGGACGCCCATTCGGAAGAAGGCCATGATCGCCTGCATGCACCTGGTGTATCCTTTCCTCTGGCGTGGGCTCCTGGGGAAAGGGCACAGGGGTGGGGGTGTGTGGCTGGACAGACCCCGCCCTTAACTTGCCCCTCAGCTCCCTGGAGCCCGAGCTGGAAGAGCAAGTGCAATCGGACATGATCCACAGCTGCCTGCACAGTGTCATGGCTGTGCTGCCCGAAGCCGAGGGGGAGGATAGCTCCCAAGAGGTATCTCCATGTGCCCCTCGCCCCCGATCCGTGTCCGTGGGGGGCAGGGAAGAGGCTGCTGTGGGCGCCATGGTCACTGGTGGGCCGGGCCTCCTTCCTTCCCTCCAGTCCCTGTACCTGGACACCATGCAGGCCCTCGAGGATCTGCTGAAGAGCATCCTTCAGCGGAACATGACGCCCCAGGGCCTGCAGCTCATGGTGGAGGTGTGCGATGGGGTGCCCTGTCAGCGGGTGGGCACCTGGCGGCCAATCCTCCTCTGTTTCTCAGGACCCTCCTTGCCTAGGGGCGGCACAGGGGCTATTGGGTGCTTTCTGCAGCTGGGGTTAGTGGGTAGGTGTGCAGGTGGGGTGGGCCCTCACCCAGATGGGGCCTAGAGCCCTTTCCCGCATTTCCTTCATCTCCTGGTGCTGGGACCCAGAGACCCTGCGGGTGCCTCAGAGGTGAGCTTCTGATCGTCTGGGCCGTCGAGACGCCGGTTGGGCAGGTGGTGGCCATGCTGTCTCCCTCCCTGGGAACACCCATCCCTCGTAGGCCCAGCTTGCTCTGGGTCCACCTGGGGGCCATGTGTGTGGTCCAGGCCAGCAGGACAGGATGAGCTGCAGCTGTGGTGACCCACCCTGATGTGGCCCCTGAACTTGGAAGGGTGGCCTTGGCAGGGCCACTGACCGCCCACTGTGCACCGGCTCCTGCCTCCTGGGCTGCCCCCTGGGCACCTGTGTGAAACTCCCATCTTCCCCAGCACCTGAGCCCGTGGATCAAGTCCCCGCGGGGCTACGAGCGGGTGCGGGCGCTGGGCCTGAGTGCGTGTCTGCTGCAGTTCTTCCTGGAGCACCTGCACGTCAGTGTGAGTAACAGGCAGTGAGCACACCGCTGCCCCCCACTCCGCCCCCACCTTCCCGCCGTCCCGTCCCTGGGTCCCTGGTCGAGGCCTGCGTCACCCGGCACTCAGCGGGCTTCCTGCGGTCCTCGCCGCCATCCCAGGCTCATCCCACACCAGACAGTGCCCATGCCCTTTCCGAAGACCGGGATGGGGGCCCGTCAGGGCTGGCCACGCGGAGTTCAGGCTGACGGGGCCCACGTGGCAGCCAGGACTGATGTCTGTGATGGTCCCGAGTGAGGCAACACATGCTGGGGGCAGGGTGTGGGGAGAAGGAGAGGGCTTTGGAGGTGGAGCAGCAGGCAGGCAGAGACGGGGCCTGACCGCAGGGGATGTTGTGGAAGAGGCGGAGAGGGGACAGCTCCAGCGAGTGGTCAGAGCTGGCCCGAGAGCCGGTGTGCATTTCAGTGTTGGGTGAGACACGCTCATGTGGTGCTCTCCCAGAATTCCAGTGTCCTGCCGGGCTGTCATCCAGGTGGGTGGGGCTCGTGGGGCACTGCCCGGGCACCCCGGTGGCGGTTGGATGGACCTGAGGATGGTAATTGAGCCAGAGTGTCGTGAGGTGGGTGTGGCTGTCAGTGTGACCTTCTCGCTGGGCCCGGTCACTGGTGGTGTGGAGGAACGGGGTTTGGGTGCTGAGTCACTGGATGGCGGTGGTGTGGAGGAGCCGGGGTTTGGGTGCTGAGTCACTGGGCAGCTTACAGGGTCCTCTCCCGAGCTCCCTGTGCTTCTCGGGTATATAATCCCCGGCTGCACAGCACACTCAAGTGCCGGGACTTCGCCCCCGCCCCCGCCCCCGCCCCCTCCCGTTCTCGCACCTCAGTCCCTTCCTCGCCCAGCACTTTGGGGACACAGTGAGACAGCACCCCTCCTTGGGAAGTGTTGCTGGGGGCCCAAAGCTTGACCTTTTCTCATGTTCCGCACATCACACATTTTCAGGAGGACATAGATTTTGAAATTTATTGACTTGAGAGAGAAAAGGGGGAAGAGAGAGAGAGAGAGAGAGAGAGAGACCTCGATTGATTGTTCCACTTACGTCCGAATTCCTTGGCTGCTACGTGTGTCCTGAGCAGGGATCAAACCCGTAGCCGTGGCACATCGGGACGGCGCTCCAACCCACTGAACCACCCGGCTCAGGCCTCAGTGAGGACTTTGATCAGGAGCACATCAGGGTGACTTATGGTTAAAAAACGTGCCTACACTTTCATCCCTGGGTGGCCAGGTCTGCCCAGCCTCCCGGTGGCTCTTGCCTTCGTGTGCGTGGCCAGGCTCTTCCCACGCAGGCTCCTCTGCCTGGTCTTCATGGCCCCTGCGCTGTAACCGACATTGACCTCCCCAGACGAGCAGCAGCTGGTCCCGGGTTCTCTGCCCCCCCCCTCCAGCCTCCCTCCTCCCAGAATCCCCAGGTGGTGGTTCCAGGACCAGGAAGCCGGCGGGGGCAGGAAGGCGGGGGTGTGAGTTGGGGGTTGGAGCTGGTGTTGAAAGGCCCAAGGCAGGACGCGAGGCTCGGTGTTTGAGGAGGAGAAAGGCTCTGAGAGCGGGACCAGGACCGGGTGGTAAAGGGGCTCCTGCAGTCCCCGCACCGGGGGATGTGCCTCTGGGGCAGGGGCTCCCACGGGGTTAGCGGGGTCATCAGAGCCCTGCCCTCTGCTGCCTGTGGGGCTCCATCTTGGTCTCAGAGCCCTGCCCTATGTCCCCTCTTAGGTGCCCCGTAGATGGCATACGGTCTGAGCTGGGTCCCCAGCTGGGTCTACGTGGTTCAGGCAGCACCTGCCCATCCCCCACACCCCAGGGCCCAGCTCCCCTCTCTGGCTGCCCCTCGCACCCCCATGTCCCCACAGCACCTCCCCCTCCTCTCCAGGCCCTGGTGCCCTTCCACAACCTGGGCCTCCTCGTCGGCCTCTTCTCCCCACGGTGTGCGGACCTGTGGCCTGCCACCCGCCAGGAGGCTGTGAGCTGTGTCTACTCCCTGCTCTACCTCCAGCTGGGCTACGAGGGTGAGCCTCTGGCTGGGCAGAGGAGCCGAGGGATGAGGAGCAGTCCGCGCCCCGGTGGCTGGGGGTCCCGCCCAGCTGCACGTGCCTCCTGCCTCCACAGGCTTCTCCCGGGACTACCGGGACGACGTGGCAGAGCGGCTGCTCACCCTCAAAGACGGCCTGGTGCACCCCGACCCTGCCATCCTTTTCCACACCTGCCACAGCATCGCGCAGGTACCCGCCAGGCACCCACAGAGGGAGGCTGCCGTCTGGGCTGAGAGGGACCTCAGGAGCCCCTTGCATCAGGGGCCGGGCAGGGCGCTGGACAGGGTGTGGCACAGGGCAGTGGGCTTGGGCACAGGGATGGAGCACCTGGCTCCCGTGGGGAGTTGGGGCCTCCGTGACTGGGCCACGGCCCCTGGCACCCGATGGAGCTCCTCGCAGCGCAGGGCCAGGAAGAGGGTGTTGAGGCTGGAGCAGGGCCTGCAGGCAGAATGGCGCTGGCCTCGCCAGAGATGCCTTGTCTGGAAGCCGGTCCCCCGCTCTCTGACTCACAGCCTCTCCTAGATTATCGCGAAGCGTCTCCCGCCCGATCAGCTCATCAACCTCCTGCTCACCTTGTTTGAGAGCCTGGGAGACCCCGACAGGAACTGCTCGCGAGCGGCTGCCGTCATGATCAACTGCCTGCTGAAGGAGCGGGGCAGCATGCTGCTGGAGAAGGTGGGGCGGGCGGGGCTGCACAGGGGGCGTGCCAGGGGCGGGAGGCGTTGGTGGGCGTGGCTTGTCTGGGGAGGGGTGTGGCTAGGCATGGACATGGGGTCTGTATATCTGTGGGCGGGGGGCTAGGTAAATGGGGGCTCCCTGCTCTGCCCCCTTCCCCTGAGGATCTAAGAGGGACACATTCTCTTGTGTGTGAAGACTGAGAATTTGGCAAAAGTCACTGCGTCCAGAAAGTGAGGTGGGAAAGGGAATGGGAAGCAAAATGCTCCGAGGTGGAGTGGGAGCTGGTGAGGCCTCAGCCCTGAGAGGAGAAGACGCCTCTTGCCGACGCTGCTTAAAGGGCCGGCAGCAGCGCACCCTGAGAGGCTGCTGAGGCATGCACTGGCTCCACTCCCCAGAACGATGGCAGGTTGGAGGCTCCACGTATCAGTGGCCATGAGGGCGGCTGTGCCATGGCTTGCCATGCGTTCTGGCTGGGGTTCTGCACGTTTCCTGGCTGCTCCCGCGTCCCAGCGGGCTTGGGCCCTCTTTCTCAGGGTGTCTGTGCCTTTCTTACTGACTTCAGCATGTGATGCCCTGTGGACGGGACTCTGTTGGATAGCGCCAAGGTCGTCTTCTCAGGGAGGGTGAGCAGGCAGTGTGCTGACAGGCCGTGCGCTGCGTACGGCTGAGAGAAGCGGGCACTCAGGCGGGGGGGGGGGGGGGGCGGGGCCCAGGGCCCGGGGGGGGGGAAGTGGGGCGGGGGGGGGGAAGAAGGCACAGCTGTGTGTCGGGGTTTGCTGGGCGGAGTTTGGCTTTTATTTTGCATTCAGTGGGGCTTCCACGTCAGGTGTGAGCGGTAGGAAGGTGAACTGTGGCTCTGGGCAGGTGGCGGGGGACCGGCCAGCTGGAGGCAGTGGCCGCTGGTGGTCCCAGTGCACTCACAGCGTCCCGTGTGGTGTCTGTCCTTTCAGCTGTCGAGACACTGGGGTTGCTACTGTCTCGTAGCTCCTATTTTAAGACTAAGGCTGTGAACATGGTGTGTAAATGTCTTCTTTACGTTCGTCTTCTGTTTTCTGGGTCGACACTCAGAAGCAGACCTGCAGGGTCATATGGTAAATCTGTTTTTGTTTTTTTTTTAAATATATTTTATTGATTTTTACAGAGAGGAAGGGAGAGGGATAGAGAGCTAGAAACATGGATGAGAGAGAGACATCGATCAGCTGCCTCCTGCACCCCCCCCACTGGGGATGTGCCCGCCACCAGGATACATGCCCTTGACCGGAATCAAACTCCTCCTGTGGAGCGGCCAGCACTCTGATCGCTGACCCGCAGGCCGGGCTCCCTGTGGTCGCAATTGCGTCCCCTCACCATGGTGATGCTGGGCATCTTCTCATGGGCTCCGTGCTGGCCATGTGTGTGTCTTCTCTGGAGAACATCTACTCAGACCTTTTCCCACGTGTGACCAGGCTGTGTGACCATGTTGTTGTGGAGTTCTTTATACATTCCGGATATTAATATGCCACACACTGCATGGGAGAGCAGGCGAGGCCTGGCCTGGGAGGTTTCACGTCAGCCACGCCCGCGCCTTCTCTGGTCCCATCAGGCAGGTGTGTTGGCCAGCCCTGCCCGGACCCAGCAGTTGGTGGGGTGCGCCGTCTGCCAGCAGCCCTGTCCCCGCAGCTCTGTCTCTCCTGTTTGCACCTCAGACCGAGGTGTTTTCCTTGCGTGCAGTATGCAGTGGTGTCTCCGTGATCGGCCAGCACCTGCTGAGGGCAGGGACCCCGGGTGAGGAGGCCAGGCTGAGCCTGCTGGAGGCCGTGGAGGCTCCTCGCTCTGGTTGCCTCACTGGTGGCCATGGCCTCCCTCCTGGCCGGTCCCAGCCTCCATCTGGGGATCGGTCAGCCCCCCTTCTCTCTCCTCCATCCCGGCCCACCGCCCACCTGCTCCTTGGTCAGCGCACCTGAGGCTGGGACACCCCGAATAGGGAGTGAGGGGCTGTTGGGGCCTGCTGGCCTCGGTGCTCCACGTAGACCCAGAGGCACCAGGCTCCCTTCTCCGCCGGCCCCTGAGGGCCCTGCAGCTCCTGGGCTGCCCCCTCCCACGGCCCCCTTCACACAGATAGGGGTTCCCGGGCTGCCTGCTCCCAGGTCTGAGGCCGCCCACACCCACAGGTGCCAGAGATCATGAGCGTGCTGCGCTCCAAGCTGCAGGAGACCCGCGAGGAGCACGTGCTGCAGTCGGCCCAGCATAGTGTCTATGTCCTGGCATCCCAGCACTGCGTGGCCGTGGTGGCCAGCCTCCTGGGCAGCCCCCTGCCCTTCGACAGGTACCTGGTGTCTACGGTCAGAGGTCCCTGCGCCCCAGTTCCCACCTGCCTCTGCACTTGGTGCCTCCTTTTGGGAGCTGGCGAGACCCCCCGCCCTGGGGTCACTGTGTTTCCAGGTTTCAGTGGGCACCCTGGGCTCGTGTCGCTTCTCCTGGCCTGTCCTTTGTAGGGTGTCCCCCCACCTGTGAGCAGACCCTGGGGCCCGGCCCTCACTCTGAGCCAGGAAGGGGTCCCCGTCCCCCGTGTCGCACTCCCGGCTCCCAAGCTCCCATCAGTGCCCGTCCTCTTGCCCCCGCGTCTCCTTCGTCACCTCCGCCTGCTGGTGCCGGTGCTGCCCACGCTGCCCTCTGTGCTCTGCGTTTCGGGTCCTGCTAGCCTTGCTTCTGCGCTGGCTCCACAGCCGTCACGCAAACGCTCCTCTCCTCGCCGGCGAGGATTCCCGTCGAGGCGACCTTGGCCGGGCCTGGTGCTTCCTCCGCCTCCCCTCTTGGCCTCGGCATCTTTCCACGCGTTACTGTGGGGCTGTCCACTCTGCCTCTTCCGTCAGCGGTCGTTCTAAAATGACCACGTGGGCCCAGGGGAGGATCCTGCCCGGGGCCTCTCTCCAGGCCCCTGTGCTCGCCTGCCCGCTGTCCCCACAGCTTCTGGAGGCCGTTCTGGGGCGGTCCCCGCCCATGTCTGCATGCGGCTCCTCGCCCGTCCCTGGCCTGGGGAGGGGTGTCACTTCCAGAGGCCCTGAGGAGTCACAGGGCTGGGGCCGGGGCGGCCTGGTGGAGGCAGCCGGGCGTGCTGTCTCTGGCGCATGGGCGGTCGCACCTTCTCTGCGGTCACTTGGTGTCTGGGCAGCGGCTAGCACAGGAAGGGCTGATGGGGTCAGGGTGGGCACGTGCAGCCCTCCCCCCTCACCTGCCATTGTTACTCCGCCTGGAGCTGAGGAAATCAGGAGCGGGGTTCACGTGAAGGTCGGTCTCCGTGTCCGTGGGGAACAGCATGCCCCCTCGTTCCCACAGCAGTGCGCGGCCGCCCGGGTGCCGGGATGGGCCGTCTGCCTGCCCCTGCCCGTCCCCGGTCTGTCCGCAGGGCTTCGCTCCCCACTGCCTCTTGGCCCCTCACTTTCCTCCCATTGAAGGGCTTCCCTCTGCACTTCCTTGCTGAGGGTCTGCTGCTGAAAACGCTCTCTCTGTAGCTGGCAGGTCCTTGTTTTTGTTTAGTTTGGTGGTTTTTTTTAATCTTATTTATTTTTGAGAAAGAAGAAAGGATAGGGGGAGAGAAACATGGAGGTGAGAGCAAAACTCAAATCAGCTACCTGCCATCCGCCCCCACCCTGGGGACCGAGCTGGAACCGGGGCATGTGCCCTGACGGAGCCAAACCAGGGACCTTCCGTGCACAGGACGGTGCCCAGCCTGTGCCTCCTGGCACCCAGCACCGCGTGGGGCCTGGAGTGTGCTCGTTGGCTGCCTTCTTGACTTGTTTGGAATTCGGTTCAGCCTTTTCTCCCCTCACGGACCACCGGTTGGCGAATGTGCCGCCTCCGGCTCCCGTGTCTGACCGGCGAGCTGTGTGAGGTGCCGCGTTCTCCCTGGGTGCGCAGGGCCATGCCCGGTCACTGACGGGCGCGGGTTCTGGCTGGGCCCAGGGTCCCTGGACTCCGCTGGCAGCGCTGAGCTTCCTGCATTCTGGGCACTTTTCAGCCCGCTTCTCTCATCTCTTTCTCTGCTCCTGGGACCCAGGTCAGCGTCTGTAGACCTGTCTCCGGTTCCATCTTCTGGACCCCACCGTGGCCTCTCCCCACGCGGGTCCCGCTGGGCCCTCCCCTCTGTCCTCCAGGCCCCTGTCCCTCCTTCCCGCTGCCCCCAACAGCCACACACGTCTTCCTAACGGGTGCTGGTTCTCTCTGTCCTGAGACTCTCCGTTCTGCCGAGTGTGTGTGCGGTCACATCCTCCGCACACACAGACCTCAGCAGAGCGGCTCCTGCGTCTGAGCCCGTGTACTTTCTCCCAGGCCGACTTCCGTGTGCCTGGTCTCAGCCACGTGCCGCACGCTTTGTAGATGCTCCTGGGACCCTTCCCACGGCCTCGCTGAGGCCCTCTGTTCTGGACCCTGGGTTGGGGAGGCGTGGGTTTAGGTCAGAGGTCAGGGCACCACTTCCCCCCGGCTGGAGCTGAGTCTGGTGGGCATGTGGGGGTGGAGCTGGGGCTGGCAGTGGCCTCGCGGTGACCACCCTCCCTGCCCAGCCACACTTGCTCGCTGTGGCGGGCACTGGCGGTGGAGCCGGGCCTCGGCACCCAGGTACTGGGGCTGCTGCTGGAGAAGATGAGCAGAGACGTCCCCTTCAAGGAGAGCCGGGCCTTCCTGCTGAGCAGCTCCCCCGACCGCGTGGCCACGCTGCTGCCCCTGGCGGTGAGTGCTCCCGCGCTCCCTTCTCCTCACGGGTGGGTGGACCCCCAGCCGGTCTGGCACCGCCCCCAAAGGCACCTGGCAGCTGCCTGGGGCCCCAGAGCCGCACGCGCAGAGCCCAGCCTTGTAAAGGCCCACAGGTGTCGGTCCCCACGGGAGACCACTGTTTCTGCCATCGGGAAAAGCAAACCTGGGCTGGGCAGCTATTTCAGCGGTAAAGCAGCTGTGAGTTCCTCCTCCTCTCTGCTGAGGAGTCAAGAACAGATGGTTGGGGGCCGGGCCTGGGTGGGCACCCGGCTCCTGAGCCTCCTCCTGCCTCAGGGGCCCAGCCGGGCGGCCTCAGGGGTCCTCACACACCCCCGTCCTCTGGGGGGCTAGTCTGGTCCTAGAAGGCGGGGCCCAGCCTGTGCTATATGTGGCCAAAGGGAGGGTGAGCCTGAGCGTCCCGTCCCCAGGCCACCTGCGCGCTGCACGAGGTTCTGTCGGCGCCGGCGTCCAGGCCCGCGGTGACCGAGCTCTACCCCCAGCTGTTCGCGGGGCTGCTGCTGCGCGTCAGCTGCACAGTGGGCGTCCAGCTGCCCCGGAACCTGCAGGCCAAGGAGCGGAGGGCCGGCAGCTCGGCGCTGGCTTCCCGGACCCTCGATCCCTGCAGGTAACAGGTCCCCGGCGCCTGCCCCGCGCCTTACCGGAGCACATGCGTGTGTGAGCGGCCGCATGGGTGCCTCTGGCGCGTGTGCACCAGGCCGCGGGGGCAGTTTGTGCCTGGGGGCCGTGACACTGCACGGGCACACTGTCTTGGGAGTGCAGCTGCCCTGGGCTGTGCCCTCCTCTCCCTGAAAAGTGGGTGTGGGCACTGTCTGGGATGCGCTGCAGGTCCCTGGGCAGTGCCGGCCTCGCCTCACACTGGTGGGCAGGGGCTGGGGCACAGGCGGGTGCAGAGGGCTTCTTCTTCGGGAAGGGTCTAGGGTGCAGTGGGGTCTGCAGGGAGCCACTCCTCCTGCACAGCCTCTTGGGCCCGGTCCCCCGCCCCCTGTGCAGAAGCTCTGCAGGAGTCTGTCTGCCGCCCCAGGTCTGCTGTCCCAGGTCACTCCCAGCTCAGCTTGTGCAGCCACTTCCCCAGGCTCATGTGGGCCTAGGGTCCTGGGGTCTCTGCTAAGCAGGCATTGGCCCTGGCAGGAGACGGGGCACAGGCGAGGTCAGCTGTGCGCCGAGTGGGTCACTGAGCTCAAGTCTGGGTGTCTGCCTGCCCGCCCTGGTCCCTAGGGCCACTACCAGGCCCAACACAGTGGCCCCTCAGAGCTCCAGCGACCTCGGCCACAGGTGAGTGGCCGTGAGCCTGGGCTGCCTCCTTATCCACCCAGGTCTGGGGTTGGATGTGCCCCTTGGCTGGGACGCACAGGACAGCGTCCCCACCCCGCCCCCACGCGGGTGCTCTGCCACAGGACCCGCTCGTAAAGCCTCGCGGAGGCTGCGTGCCAGGGCCTGCCCAGCCCTGCAAGGCCAAGTGGAAAATGTGAACGGGCCAGAGGACACTAACCCAGCGAGCCCAGGGCCTGGCGCGCTGGACGCTGCCCCACGCCGGGCGTTGGGGGGGCTGCAGGCACACGCCCTGCCCCGGGCCCTGGGCTGCCACCCTGAGCTGGGAGCGGAGCAGCGCCGGGCACAGGTCTGGGCTCTGATGGAGGCTGGGAGTCCGCGAGTCAGACCCTTTCTGATGCCACATCCACAGAAATGCCGGCAGCAGGCACCAGCAGGGAGGCTCCTCACTGGAATTGTCCACATCCGCCCAGGCCAGACCCACGCCTTCATTTGTTGCCACTGAGAGCCGCCCAGAGCGCTGGTCTCAGCCTGGAGCAGGGAGAGGGGCTGGCCCTGGGGGTGTGGCCCTGGTTCTGCCCAGTGACCCCGGTGGCCGGTGAGGGAGGCCCCATGATGGGGCCTTCACTGGACTCCAGGCTCCGGGAACAGCAAAGGGGAGAGCAAGAGGCGCCGTCCTGTGCTCTCTCCCTGCTGGCCTCTGGGTGGGCGTCTGCCCTTCAGCCAGGCATCCCCAGGGAGGGCGCCTCGCAGACACACCCCTCCCGGCCAGTGTGTGGGACCAGCGTGCAGGGGCAAGGGTCAGTGCGGGCTCCTCCCCGTGTGGTTCTGAGGACCTGCCAGACTGTCTGGGCCAGTGTTTGCTGGGAGCTCTGCAGGTGCAGGCCCACTGCTCTCCTGACCCGGAACTGAACGCTCTGTCTGAGTGGGGGCCTGTCCCAGCGAGGCGGGCGGACATGGGGCTCCTGCTGGCCCGGTCCCTCTTGCGGGGCTCTGGCGGGACAGCAGGCACGGCCCAGCCTACCGCCTGCGACTGCCGAGAGGGTGGGCAGCACCAGCACTTCCTCCGAGCTGCTCCGGCTCCTGGCGGCCATGTGTGCTCGGAGCAGGTCTCTGTCACTTGCATAGCATGGCCCCTGGAGTGGACTGGCCCACCTGCGGCCCCTTCCTGCAGGAGGTGGGGCCCCGGGCAGGGAACGAGGTGCGGGTCCAGGCTCAGTCTTCACAGAGGGTCCGCAGCCGCCTGGCTCTGCCGAGAGGGGAGGGGGAGCACAGCCCTAGGACGTGTGTGTGTGGGAGGGGGACAGGGCTGAGTGCAGCTGCCTGTCCCCAGCTCTGCGGTGGACGCTCTGCGGGCCGTGCTGCTGCGGGGCGGCAGTGAGGACGTGGTGCAGCATGTGGAGCTGGAGGGGGGCTGGGAGCTGCTGAGCTCCCCCACCGGGCACGAGGATGGGGTGGCCCAGCTGGCCAGGTGAGCACTGGGCAGCTCCTGTGGAGGCGGAGGCTAGGGGCTCTGGGACTCACAGGGAGAAACACGTGAGGGCCCCCTACTGGTGGGGCTTCCTGAGTGCCCAGCCTGAGAGCAGGCACACCCTGAGGGCCACATGGGGCGGGGGCACAGGTTCCTGGGACTGAGGGCTCTGCCGTGCAGGGGGAAGGGGCCCCACCCATTCCGCGGGGGAGGCGGCCCAAAGCCCCACCCTTGCACGGCACGGCCTCCTCCCCCAGTGCCATGGCAAAGTTTGCAGGCCCCCGGCTGCCCCTGGTGATGAAGGCGCTGCTGGGCGCACACAGCAGTGTGTACGAGGCCCAGAGGGTCACCTCCACAGCCTTCCTGGCCGAGGTAGGTGCTGCTTGCTGATGGCTAGGGCTCGGGGGGGGGGGGGGGGGGGAGGGGCAGCCCCCACAGGCTGGCACTGGCCTGGCCTCGCCTGGTGCTACCCCTGCTCTGTGCCAGTAGCACCAAACGTGCTGACATGTTAAGGCCACACCATGGGTGGGGCCAGAAGGGCGGGAAGAGGACAAGGGAAGGCCCTTAGCTGACCTGGGCAGCCCCCACCTCACAGCGGCCTGGGGCTTGGCTGCCCAGCAGCACGTGGAGAACGTTGGGGAGGGGGCCAGGCCAGGGCATGAGCTCCTGGGCACAGGAGGTCACAGCTCCTCTGCCGCCAGCTGCTCACCAGCAACGTGGTGAATGACCTGATGCTTTTGGAGTCGCTGCTGGACAACCTGGCTGCCCGGCAGAAGGACCCATGTGCCAGTGTGCGGCGGCTGGTGCTCCGCGGCCTGGCCAACCTCGCCTCCGGCTCCCCCGATAAGGTGAGCTGCCGCGGTCCAGACCAGGCAGTGGGGAGGCGGGCGTGACGTGGGTGGGGTGGCGGTTCTGGGCATCGTGGGACAGGCCCCAGGGCTTGGTGACCAGGGGACACAGCTGAGTGCAGGGCGTCCCCAGGTGCGGGCCCACGGTCCCCAGCTCCTGACGGCCATGATCGGCGGGCTGGACGACGGGGACGACCCTCAGAGCCTGGTGGCCCTGGAGGCCATGGCTGGCCTGGCCAAGCTGCTGAGCCTGGTGGAACCCGAGGACCTGCGCGTGGTGCTGCTGCACACGGCCATCCGCATCCGGCCCTTCTTCGACAGCGTAGGCAGGGGCAGGTGGGGGGGCCCTCTCCTAGCCCAGTACCCACCCCACCCTCCTGCCTCTGGAGCCTCAGCCCCGCCCCACCTGCCCCCTGGGTCACCAGCTCCCTTCTAGCGTGGATGTGGCCTGAGCCCACCTCTGCTGGCCTGGCCCCCTCTGCTCCCGGTCAGGCTGTGGCAGGCGGGCAGCACCCACAGCACAAGGACAGGATGTGGAGGGGAAGGGCCCAGGGCTGGGAATGTCCGGGTGACACCCATGTCCCCGCAGGAGAAGATGGAGTTCCGCTCCGTGTCCATCCGCCTCTTTGGGCACCTCAACAAGGCCTGCCATGGGGCCTGTGAGGACATCTTCCTGGAGCAGGTGGTGGGGGGACTGGTGCCCCTGCTGCTGCATCTGCGGGACCCCCAGCCCTCTGTGGCCGCTGTGAGTGGTCGTCGTCGGCGGCGGGTGCGGGGGCAGGGAGGGCAGGCACGGCCGGGCCGGGCCAGGTGCTGAGTGCTGCCCCGCAGGCCTGCAGGTTTGCCCTGCGCATGTGCGGCCCCAACCTGGAGTGTGAGGAGCTGGCCGACGTCTTCCAGAAGCACCTGCAGGACGGCCGTGGCCTGCACTTTGGGGAGTTCCTCAATGCCACCTGCAAGCAGCTGGTGAGGGGCCGGGCGTGGGGTGCGTGAGCTGCCCGGGGTGACCGCGTGGGTGCTCCTGACTGGCTGGCGGCCTCTGCAGATGTGCTACTTCCCAGACCTGCTGGGCCGCCTGGTGAGCACAAGCCTGTTCTACTTCAAGAGCAGCTGGGAGGACGTCCGGGCAGCTGCGCCCATGCTCACCGGTGAGTGCCCCCTCTCTCCGCCCCTCCCCGGGGCCGGACCCCCCCTGACCCCACCCCGCCCACAGGGTTCCTGGTGCTGCACGTGGAGCCCCAGCAGCAGGCACAGGTGGACCTGGAGCAGCTCATCGCCGGTGAGCAGCACCCTCCCCCAAGGTCAGGCCCAGGGCCCCCGCCACCCCCACCTGTCTGGCTGCGCAGGGCTCCCACTGACCCTGTGGGCACCGGGGGGGACTAAGTGATTTTCCTGGATTTCAAGGATTTTTTCCCTGTCACTGGTGACCTCATCGTCTCTAGTAATTCACGGAAACTTCTTAACTGTTCCAAAAGAGCTTAAAAAACACTAAAAAAGGAAAAACTATCTTTCCGTTGGCTCCCGAGCCCTCCCAGCAGAGGCCTGTCTTAGGAGGGTGGTAGGCGGGTGGCCCCACGCACGGGGTGGGGAGTGCTCCATGGGGTCCTGCGCCAGGAAGGGGGCGGGACTCGTCCTAGCCCTGCCGGGGTGGGGCCTGGCTCAGAGTCAGGGCTGGGAGGGCCGTGGAGGCGCCCCGTGCAGCGAGCTCCTTGTCCCCCAGCCCTCCAGCTCCTCCTCAAGGACCCAGCCCCCAGGGTGCGAGTGAAAGCTGCCGAGACGCTGGGCCGCCTGGTGAAGTTCGCCTGAGGCCCCGGCCTGCTGTCCCGACAACCGCCCGCCAGGGCCAGCCTGGGCCTCCGAGCCCTGCCCAGGCCCCGCCGGACCAAGCAGGGCGGCAGCCCGGCCCCTCCCCCGCTTCCAATAAAGCTGTTCCCTCCTCAGCAGGTGACGGGTGCCGTGCGTGGCCTTTCCTCAGGGAAGGTCAGCTGGACCCACGGGGAAGACTGAGCGCGTGAGGTGGGGGAGCTAGTCAGCCACTCAAACGCAAGGCGCCAGCGCCAGTCGGGAGAAACATCTCTATTGAGGGTCTGAGGGGTGCCCGGACCCGGCGCAGGCCGGCCTCTAGGAGAAGAGGCGCAGGGTGCCGTCGGCCCCCGCGGAGAAGACCCACGGCTGGGTGGGGTGGAAAGCAACGTCCAGCACGCCCAGGTCCCGGGTCAGCGCGTGCCCCCTCAGCACCTTCACGGGCACCAGCAGCGGGTTCTGCAGCAGGTCGCTGTGGGGGAGGGGAGAGTTCAGGTGGGGCATTGCCCTGGGGCGGTCCCCTGGGGAGGGGCTGGCACTCACTTGTACACCATCCCGTGGCAGACGATGACACTGCCGTCGTCCGAGCCAGATGCAAAGAGCGGATACCGGGGGTGGAAGGCCACTGCCCGCAGGGCCTTCTTATGGTGCCTGGAAAGGGGGCCTGATTGAGGGCCGGTGGGGGAGGAGAGAGGGGGTGGGGAAGAGCCCAGTGGATGCCAGCCCTCTGCACCCATGTGCGCCCGCAGGGCCTCACCTCAGCACGCGGTAAGGCTTGGTGGAGAGGTCCAGGTCGAACCACACCAGCTTGCTGTCGTAGCTGCCGCAGATGAGGTTATCACCTGGGGGCAGACATGGTGGTGGGAACCTGGTGCCGGTGGTGCCGCCCAAGGGGGTGCCTCCCCCAGGTCACAGCCCCCTCACCTGCAGGGTGCACGGCCATGCTGGACACCCACTTGCAGTTGGGCATCAGCTTCTTGGTGAGCTCCTGGCGCAGCAGGTGGTACAGGCGGACGCTGCGCTGGGAGGCCACCAGCAGGAAGGGCCGGACGGGGTGGAAGGCCACGCGCTGCACCTGCCCGTGGCTGCGGCGGAAGGGGCTCTGGCTGCGGCGGCGGCTCAGCTGGTGGATCAGCACTTGGGTGTGGCCCTGAGTGGCCAGCACCACGGCCAGGTAGTCTCCACGCCCGTGCCAGGTCACCTGGGTCACCGGCTGCAGGAGGGGAGGTTGGCTGAGCGGGCCCTCCTCTGCACCCCCACTCCACGCCCTCTGCACCCCCACATTCCACACCCCACACCTTGCCATGGCAGACACGCAGCCTCAAGCCCCCCTGGCGCTCCTCCTCGGAGGCGTCCAGCCAGCGGGCGGGCTGCAGGGCCGGCTCTTCGGGTGGGGTGAAGGTGCCCAGCAGCTGGTCGGTGCCGCCCACCACCAGCCGGTCCCCCAGAGCCGGGTTCAGCAGCAGTACCGCCTCCTCCCTGCAGGCAGAGCCGCGCACGGCCACTCAGACAGGTGGCCCCTGCTGCCCAGCCCCTCCCCCACCCGGCTCTGACGTACACGGCTACGGCCACCAGGCAGATGCCGGGGTTGGGGTTCCACGAGACACTCTTCACCACGCCGCCCACAGGCACGGTCCTCAGGCAGCGGGCGGTAGCCACTTCCCAGAACCGCACGGAGCCGTCGTCAGAGCCTGCACACACAGACAGGCCCTCAGCACCCGCCTCCCTCCAGGCCCATGTTGGGGATCCCCCACTGTAGCCCACCTGAAGCCAGCCACTGGCCCCCGGGGGAGACGCTCAGGCAGCGGACGAGGTCACTGTGGCCCCTGTAGACCTGCGGAGGAGGGGCAGTGAGGGCGTGTGGACAGGAGGGCCAGTCCCAGAGAGTGCTCCCCACCCTGCTCACCAGGGCTTGGCACGTGGGGAAAGGCTGCAGGTCCCGTGGGCGGGGCAGTTTGGGGATGAGGTCCTCGGGGTCCACGTTCACCTGAGACAGGAAAGCACACGGTCACCGTGTACCCCCCACCCCCCACGCCTCCCCCCAGGAAGACCGCCTCTGTGTACCCGCATCTTGCGCTGCCGCGGGCACAGGTAGAGGTCGAGGCAGCGCTCGAAGCGCTCGTGGATGAAGCGGCCGTAGGCGGGCACGGCCCGGAGGCTCGGGAACGTGCGTGGCAGGAAGTTGAGCTTCCGCTCACTGGGCTCCTGCTGCTCCCAGGCCAGGCGCTGTGGGCAGAGAGTGGGGTGAGCCGGGGCGAGGGCCCAGGACCTAACCCCCCGCCCCCCCCGAGCCAGACCCACCTCCTCCTCACTGGGCAGGTACTCGGGGGGCGGGTTGTAGGACTCGGCGTGGCCCGGCAGGGCCAGCTTGGGCGCCGGCACATGCATCTTGTGCCGCCCCAGCACGGCATTGGGGTCCTCCTGGGCCCACAAGTCATAGAAGTGGGGGGTGGGGTCCCGGGGCCGGCGAGGCTGGATCCAGCCCATCTTGATAGCGTGCACCATGCGAGACACCTGCAGACAGGCATGGTCAGGGCATGGGCAGGGCAGCGCTGTGGCCACACCTGGTGGGAGGGCACCCACCTTTTCCTTCTCCACCAGCGAGGGGATGAAGCTGCGCTTGTCGGCGGGGCGGTTGGTCACGGGGTGGATCATGAGGTCCCCGCTGAAGAAGTCCACGGCCGGCTGGGGAGACGAGCACAGGCTGTGGCCCGGTCCCCACAGGCGCCCGAGCCCGGGGCCCGCCCGAAGCCACCTACCTCGTACGGGTCGAAGCTCGCGTCCCCAAACTGGCCCCTCTGCAACCGCCGCACCAGGGCCACCTGCTCATCCGTCAGCCGCAGGTCGTGCCCCGTCATCCGGTCCTGCACCGTGCGCCTGGGGGGCCGTCCGTCAGAGCCCAGCTTCCTCCCGGCCCCTCCCGCCCCCTCGTCCTGCCCCCGGCTCACCAGTAATCGGGGTCCTCCATCTTGTCCAGGAACTGGTCCAGCTCATCGCGGGTCCGCACGGGCTTGTAGATGCGCCTGCCGTCCAGGTCGTAGCCCACGTGCGGGAAGTCGTCGTACCACTGCAGGGGCACGTTGCCCACCGTGTTCCGCACATCCTGGGGGGAGGGAGCGGGTCAGCACTGCCCACCCGCCCGCCACCCCCCCAAGCCCCCAGAGACGGCGAGGGGGAAGGGTGAGCGCCGGGACAGGCCTCACTCAAGGCAGGACCAGGCACCCCGACACGTGCCTGCTCTGGGGCGTGACGTGGCACCATGGCCAGGCTGCCCCCCTCCAGCCGCAGCGGCTCCGGAGCTGCACCTCACATTTTCCACTGAAGCGGTGCCGACCCCGGCCCCCCCGGCCTCCCTGGCCAGGGCTCTGGAGCCACAGACAAGGGTGAGCTCATCGCGTGGGCTCCCTCCCCTGGCAGGACCTGAAGCAGAAATGGGCAGCCGCGGGCAGGGAAGACCCCCCAGCCCCTCCCAGGGGAGGAGGCAGAGGCCAGGGGGTGCTGCCCCCAGGCCTGCAGGGACCCCCCGGCCACCCCCGTGCTGCCCGCCACCCCCAACGGGCAGAGCAACCGCATTCCTGGACACACATTCCTGGTCAAGGCCCCTGCCAGCCGCCACCCTCCCTCCACCCAGCACCGAGACTGCTGCCCAGGCGCCACTTCCTGCAACAGTAGCCACAGGGGGAGGGGCCGAGGAGAGGGAGCCCAGCTGGGAGCCGGGCCCTCGCAGCGCAGAACCCTCTGCACCTGCCCACCGGCCTCAGCACCGCCAGCACAGGCACCGGGGCCGCTCGGTCGGTGTCAGGAACGCCCGCCCTTCCTTCTCTGCCGGGGGGGCTCCCCCGGTACCCCCAAGTCCACACGGTCATTTCTGAGCTGGACAGACCCTCGGGGCGGGGGGAGGGGAGGATCCAGGGGCAGGGGGTGCGGAGGGGCTTCTCCAGAGAAGAGGCAGGAAGGGGGGCGGGGGTAAGGGGGGTGGGGGCAGTGTCCAGGCAGAGACCACGGCTTGTGCCGGACCTGGAGGGCACTGCCGACGCCAGGTGGGGGCAGGTGCAGAGGAGGCTGTGTGCCACCAGAGGACCCCACATGCCAATGTAAGGGGGCGTCGCCGGAATTGGGGCTGAACTGGAGCTCCTCAATAATCCGGTGCCCCCACCACCCCGCCCACCCGCCCGCCTGGCACAAAAGGCCCAAGTGTACATGGGAGGGAGAGACAGACAGGGTGTGGCCGGGCGCCGGGGCCAGGGCAGCTGGGTTAACGTGGTCATGCCAGAGAGAAAGGCTGGGGTCCTGGATCCCCTTTGACCCTCCTGCCGCGCTGAGGGGGAGCGAGGGTGCTGCACGGCACAGCCCCAGGTCCCCCCCCCCAGAAGCGGGCTCCCACTTTCCCGCATCCCCCTGGAGGCAGCAAGATGCGCCGGGCCAGGCCAGTGCCCCTTCCGAGCGCGCGGCGCCTGGAGGCAAAGGGACGCAGGGCCCCAGCGCCGGCCTCGGAGGGCGGGGAGGCGGGAGGAGGGCGGGGCCGCGAGGGGGAGGGGCCGCCGCCGCTATAAAGGCCGGGCCCGCGGCCCCACTCCAGCCCGGGACGCACACGTGCGCGCGGTGCTGCAGCCGCCACCGTGGGCGCCCCAGACGCGCGCCTCCCCGGCCCGGGCGCCTGCCCACGAGGCTCGGCGGCATGCGCTGCGCGCGGAGGAGGAGCTGACGGCGTGCCCGCCGGCCCTGCCCTGCACCATGCTGCGCTCGGCGCCGCCCGGCCGCTACCTGTACCCCGAGGTGAGCCCGCTGTCGGAGGACGAGGACCCGGGCAGCGAGAGCTCGGGCTCCGACGAGAAGCCCTGCCGCGTGCACGCCGCGCGCTGCGGCCTCCAGGGCGCCCGGAGGCGGGCCGGGGGGCGCCGGACGGCGGGCGGCCCGGGCCCCGGAGGACGGCCCGGCCGGGAGCCCCGGCAGAGGCACACGGCGAACGCGCGCGAGCGGGACCGCACCAATAGCGTGAACACGGCCTTCACGGCGCTCCGCACGCTCATCCCCACCGAGCCGGCCGACCGCAAGCTCTCCAAGATCGAGACGCTGCGCCTGGCCTCCAGCTACATCTCCCACCTGGGCAACGTGCTGCTGGTGGGCGAGGCCTGCGGCGACGGGCAGCCCTGCCACTCGGGGCCCGCCTTCTTCCACGCGGCGCGCGCGGGCAGCCCTCCGCCGCCCCTGCCGCCCCCGGCCCGCGACGCCGAGAATGCCCAGCCCAAGCAGATCTGCACCTTCTGCCTCAGCAACCAGAGGAAGCTGGTGAGTGTGGGCACCGGGCGCCCGGGATGGGCCCCGAGGAGGACGGGGAACCCCTGCCTCCCCATCACCCCCCACAGCCCACACCTGCTGGGCAGAGGCAGGGCCCGGGAGCAGCCAGCCCCCCAGCAGCACCTGTGACCCCAGGGTGCGCGTCCCAGGGAGGGAGGAGGCAGCGCCCGAGGCGGCAGGGCCGGGCCTCAGTGCGTCCCCAAACAGGTCCTCTGGGGACCAGAAAGGCTCACTCAGGCCCAGGTGGGTCCGAGCAATCCTGGGCCCTCGGCCTCCCCAGGACCCTCCCCAGGACGGGCGGGAGGCGGGAAGGACCCCTCGGGGACCAGCTGCCAGGCTCCAGCCAGCCCTGCCCGGGCCTCAGGCCTCTCGGGCACCTGCTGTCCCTCCGGTGGCCCAGCCGGGCCCCAGGGCCGCCCACCCAGATGTGGCCGGGGGTTGGAGGCAGGAGGGAGGCTGGCAGGGGCGGGGGACGGGTGAGGGCCGCGCCAGGGGCTGATTTACGGCCCCCGCCGCGCTCGGTGGCACCGGAGAAGCAGGGTGAGCCGGGGAAAACACGGCTCGGCTTTCCCCAATCCCCACTTCCTCTCCAGACAGCACGCGCGAGCTCCTGGGGCCTGAACATCTGGGAAATTTAATTTTACAATTCCGGCTGCGCGGCAGCGTGCTCTCCTCCCTGCTGCCCGGGGACGCGGGGCGAGCGCGAGAGGGGGCTGCCCTGGTCTGCCACCCCTTGGGCGCGGGGTCCGGGGCGCCGGGTCTCCGCCCGGGCCCTGACACTGCCCTCCCCTCCGCAGAGCAAGGACCGCGACAGAAAGACGGCCATCCGGAGCTAGAGGCCGATGCCGCCGCTGGGCGACCCCGGAGAGCCCAGGGACCCGACTCGGGCACAGGCCTCCCGCGCCCGCGGGCACCCACAGGCCTGCGCCGCCTCCGGCTGCTGCGAGTGGGGCCGATGGAGAGGCAAGCGGCCACGCCACGGGACTCGGAGCTGGCCGCCGCACTGCCCAGGCCGCGGAACTGTCCACGCTGGCTTCCTCCCTGGGTTCTCTTTTGGTCACTACACGTTGGCATCTCGTGTCTTGGATATGATAATATAAAGTCTGGAAATTTTGTATAATTAAAAACAAAACCATATCTTCCAAAAGTGGGAGCCCGCTTCCTCTCCAAGGGCCCGCCCTGGGCCAGGAGGGGTGTCTCTCTCCCGCCCGCTCCTCCCTGGGCTGGAGGCACCCTGCTCTTGGGGCAGGTCCCCCCCGCCAGGCCTCGGGCTGCCCTTCCCAGGCCCAAGTCACAGGGTGGCGCCTCCTGCCAGGGCCCTGGGCCTGGTGGACGAAGGAGATGGGGGGAGGGGGGGAAGGCCAGGGCTGATGAGGTGCCACCACCCAGGGGCCCACTCTCAGGACCTGCCTGGTGCCAGGGCTTGGGGTGGGCCTCAGCACTTCAGCCTGTGGCCATGGAGCCCCAAGAAACGGACCTGTGTGTGTGGGGGGGGAGCTGAGTGAGGGGCATCGCCTGGCAGAGTGGGTGCCCAGGCCTGGGCCAGGAGCAGCCCCTGCAGGCACCCCGGGGTGCACCCCGTCCCGCCCAGCCCTGCCCTCGGCCCCCGCGGGAAGGACCCTGAGCCACTCACCCCCTGTGTCTACCCCCAAGTGCCGCGTGCCAGCGAGGAGGGCGAGGGGCCCTGCCTGGGCCGCGCACAGCTGGCTCCGCAGTAAAACCCTGCAGGTGACAATTACAGCTGGCGGCTGGGAGCTCTAGGGGCACAGCCGAGAAGAAAGGGGGGGGACCCCCTCGGTGGGCCTCCTCCCCCACCCCGGGGAGCAGCGGCCTGACTTCTGGCGAGTGAGGGTCCCAGCCTGGGGCCTCGGACGTGCCCTCTTGGGCCCTGGCGGGGGGCGGGGGAGGGGGGAGGGCGGCCAGGTGCTGAGGCTCCCGTGGGCAGCAGCCCGGCAGGGCAGGGCAGGCCAGCGCGGCCCCCTCCCCGCCCGGCGGGGCTCTGGGGAGCTGTGGAGCAGGAAGCGGCAGTGTAATTTCGGAGGAAATTCTCAAAGCTAGAGCCGCTCAGGGCTGGAGGGGGGCTGTGTCCGATCGGACAGAAATATAACGGGATAAGAAGTCACAGCGGCAGGTCCACTCAGAGAAACCCAACCCCAAGTTTCCTCTCCTTAATCCTGGCGGGGCCCGCAGCTGGCCGGGAGGGCGAAAGGCTCCTGCAGTCACTGCCTCAGACCCCTGCCTGCCGGCTGGGGAGCCAGGCCCAGGGGGGACTCGGGGGCCCACCTGGGGACCCAGAAAGGCGGACCCCAGAACACGCCCTGGGGGAGGCTGGGCAGGCAGTCGGGGTCTGGGGGTGTCCGAGGCGCCCGTTGCTGCATGGAAGCTCCAGGCGGGCTGTGGGGGGCTCCACGGCACCCTGGCCTCACCTCCCCACACCTGGGCCCAGGTCGGGGCGGGGGGGACGACAACCTCCTTCATGACCCCCCAGGATGATGGGCAGCCACTGCGCCTACCTCCCCGTCACCAAGCCCCCGTGAGGCCGAGAGACTCCCGAGGAGCAGGACAGACGGGAGGCGGGGGGTGGGGGGTCGGGAGGGGAGCAGCGGCAGTGACCGCCCGGGCGCGTGCGGGGCCGGCGGGGGGAGGAGGATGTGTGGAGGTGGGGAGTCGGGGGGAGGCCAGGCCTCGGGGACGGTCCCCAGGGCCCAGCTGGCCGGGCGCACGCGGGCCAAGCCCTCCGCTGCCTGTGACTCCAGCAGCGGCTGCAGCTTGGCTGCCTGGGCCGGGCAGCGGGCCCGGCTGCTCCCTGAGCTGCACCAGTAGCAGCGGCCGGACCGCCAGCCAGCGGGGGGGGGGGGGGGGGAGGGGGGGAGCAGCGGAGGCTGACCCACCGCTCCAGAAATTCAAACCAGACCGGGGGCGGCCACGCAC
>JAAGEH010000174.1:115098-133757 GCA_011751065.1 Lasiurus cinereus | reverse complement strand
CTCTCTCTCTCTCTCTCTCTCTCGCTCTCGCTCTCGCTCTCTCTCTCTCTCTCTCTGCCGGGGACTCAGCTCGTGCGTTGCTCCTCGTGCGAAAGGGAAAGCGCACCCGCACCGGGCAAGGCCGGAAGCTCAGGTGGAGCTCCCCCCCGGCCCCCCGCGTGCAGGGAGCGTCCCGGTTCCCTCCCGGAGGTTCCCTCCCGGAGGAGCTCGCGGTCTGTTTTCCGTTCCTGGCGCCGCCGTCCGACCGCCTCGCCGTCCCCCCTTCACCCCCGCCCCGTGCCCGGTTGCCTGGCAGCGCCGTCTTGTTGACCGCGTGGCCGCCGCCGGCCGGGGGTCCACCAGGGGCTGCTGTGTCTGCTGCGCGGGGAGAGGAGGAGGCCCGAGAGGCTGTGCCCGCTGCTCCTTGGCCTCCCCCGGGGGCCAGGGCGACTGTGCGGCCTCTAAACGGGGGCGAGAGAGAGGCTGTGGGTGCCTCCGGGTGCCCGCGGGCAGGCAGGGGTTCTGGGCTCCATTCAGCGCTTCCCGCTCCTCCTCCTCCTCCTGAGCTGCAAGGGGAGGAGGAGGAGGAGGAGGAGGAGGCTGGGCTGGAAGTATCCCGCCCCCCGAGACCCAGGCTCTCTCGCCCTGGGGTTGTCCCCGTGGCTGAAGCTCCCTCTGCGGCCTGACGTCCCCTCGGAGACATTGCCTGTGGGTCCCAGGGATGTGGTCCTGCAAGTGGGTGGTTCCCCATCCCCGGGACCTGTTCCTTCATGGGCAGCACCCGTCCCAGAGAGAGGGTCAGGGTGTGTTGCCCCCACAGGCAGCCACCCCCCTCTTACCACGCTTCCCTTGGTCTAGACCAGCGGTTCTCAACCTGTGGGTCGAGACCCCTAAGGGGGGGTCGAACGACCCTTTCACGGGGGTCGCCTAAGACCCTCGGAAAATGCAGATATTTGCATCACGAGGCATCACAGGAGCAACATGTCATGGCTGGGGGTCACCACCCCAGGAGGAGCTGTGTGTATGCAAAGGTGGCGCGGCCTGAGGAAGGTGGAGAACCGCTGCTGGAGACCTTGAACTCGACCGGCCAAAGGAAACGGCCCCCCGTGTCTGTCTTCCTCTCCTCTGCCTTCCCCCTCCTGCTCCTGCCCCGAACTCTCAGGCGAGAGAACACCCTCGCCCCGTTCTGGGAGGGACGTCAGAGCTTAGTTCTCCGAGGATGATCCGTCCGGCCCCTTAATCTGCTCGCTGTTTGAAAGGCTTAACGACTGCGAGGCGGCCCGGCCCTCGCGGGGCTCGGTGGTTGCGTGTCCACCTATGAAGCAGGAGGTCACGGTTCCATTTCCCTGTCGGGGCACGTGGATCCCCAGTGTGTGTGGGGGGGGGGGAGTGCAGGAGGCAGCCGATCCGTAATTCTCATGATGGGTGTTCCTCTCCCCCTTCCTCTCTGGAATGAATACAAATGTGTTTTAAACAAGAAAAGGGAAGGTCGTGAGGTGTGTAAGGGAGAGCCCCCCGGGGACCCGCGGTCCTCGTTCCGGGCAAAGCCGTTGCGTGGAAAGTCCGGTCCCACCCGACCTGTGGCGGCTGCCCTCACAGTGGCCTCAGCCGCTGAGCCGGGTGGCAGGGTCTCGGGGGTGAGGAGAGCCGGAGCCCCAGTGCGCCTGACCTGGTCTGCGGAGCCCAAGACAGTGGTTGGCAAACCATGGCTTGCTCGCCAGCCACATGCGGCTCACGAGCCGCGGTTTGCCGCTCTGTTGACTGATGATCCTGTTGACGAATGATGGTGACCAGGTGAAGGCACTTCTTCTCGCTCGGAGTAAAAGGGCCTCCCCCGTCCCTGGAGGCCCTGCTCACAGCTTGGCCCGGTGCCCCTCAGCCTCCCCTCGTCCCAGCCTGGTCAGTGCCTTCTCTTCGCGCCCGGAGTGGGAGTGACCCTCACGGTCGGGTGGGGCTGGGGGAAGTCCCGGAGGCCGGGTCCATCCCAGGCGGCCGGTGTCAGAGGCGGCCGGTGTCAGAGGCCACCAGTGATCAGAGGGTCACTCGAGGGGCTGGTCTCTGGTTGGAGAGTCTGGAGCAGAGCAGTCCCTGCTGTGAGGTCCCCGCTCCCCGTGAGACCCCTCAAAGCATTGGCCTGGCCCCACCTGGGCACTCAGCTGGCCGTGGACTGTTTGCAGAGCTCCCGTGGCAGGCAGGGCCCCACGGGTCCTTGTGGGCCCCGCCTGGTGGTCTGGCAGGTGCCTCAAAGTGCTCAGGGGTGCGCCAGGTGGCAGCACTCCAGGAGCAGAATGTGAGGTGCCCTGCACCCTGGAGGCTCCCGGTGCCTCCTGGAGCCAGGGCGGCTGGGCCGATGCCCACCGAGGGGTAGCACAGCCTGCCTGCTGCTTCCCTGTGTGTGTCAGTTGTGTTCCACCCACAGCCACACAGGGAGGTGGCAGGTGGCCCTTCTGTAGAGAAGGAAACTGAGTCTCAAAGACATCAAGAAACTTAAGAGCTGGCGAAGAGTGGAACCAGTTCTGAAGTCAGCGTGCTTGTCTCTGCTGACATCAGCCACTGCTCTCTGCCTGCCTTTGCCAGGATCCGGGTCTTGTGCATGAGACGCCCACTCGGGCCCGGGTGGAGCTCCGGCCCCACTCCCGCTGCTCTCTCAGCCCCCGGCCACACGTGGGCTGACCACCTCCCCGGGCCTCACAGTCGGACAGCACTGCTCGTTAACAGTGCATGGGACGTCCTGGTCACGCAGTACGGCAGATAAGCAAATGGAAAAGCATTAAGATTGAGGTTAACACGTAAGACTCTCTGTCCCTAGAAAATATTGTCATTTAAAGAGCGGGAGTGGGGAAGAGAAGCAAACGTGTGAGAGTGAGACGTGGATCTGCTGCCTCCCGCAGGCCCTCCACCAGGGACCAAGCCTACCACGAACCCTGACCAAGACCAGACCGGCCCCTGCAGGGCATAGGGCAGCACTCAGCCAATGGAGCCACATGGGCCAAGGCACAGAGTCTGTCCTTGCATTATGGTTATTTATCAACTAGTATCCCCGTGCGGAAGCTAATTAGAAATACTTTAATATCACTGTTCGCCCTTATAATAATAGAAGTATCAACAAATCCACCATCAGTGGTGACAGACGGAAACATGAGCCGCTGGTGCCAGCGAGAGCTGTGTCTGCATCGCCTGGCACGGGTCCCTAGCCTTTGGACCGCCTGTCCCTGAGCGAATGCTCTGGAGTCGCTGCCCCTCCTGGCATGGGGTGCCTGTCCTACCTGCTAGCTGGGTCGGGGGGTGGAGGGGAGCCCCAGTATTCCCAGCCTGCCGTGCCTGCGTGAGAGCCTCCATTCCGTGGGTGGGAGCACCGTGAGGAGGGGGACCCCAGGCTCTTGGTTGCAATCACCAGGCATTTCGCCTCTTCGTCTCAGAGCGGGGTTGGGTGAGAGGCGGTCGGCCTTGGCTGGGCCTGAGGGAGAGTCCTCCCCATCGCCGTGCCCGAGCCCTCCGAGCGCAGCATCAGTTAAAGGCACCTTTGGCGTTTCTTGGAGGTGGTTCGGTGTCTGCTCCCGCTGCCATCCCAGGAGTGGGACTCCTCCTTCCTTTTCCACGGTTAGTCCTACTGACCACACACGCCCACCAGGACCCGCGGCCCTCGGAGCACCCAGGCTGGGCTGCTGTGTCTCCCTGGGACGTCGGGCGAGAGGGGGCCTTGGAGACAGGTTCAGAGGGTTGGCCTGGGACCAGCTGCCGCTGCCCATTGCTCCCCTGGGTGCAAGTCTCGTGGGGTCCCTTTGAGATTAGGGGGCACATGCCTGTGGGGGAGAGAAGAGGGAGGAGGGAAGGGCAGAGTGTGCTCCCCGGAGTGATGGTGCCTCAGCACCTTTAATGGGTCCATTGCCTCTGCCCTCCGAGGTTGCCGCTTCCCGGTTCTCTCCATCTCTTGCTTTCTGCAGTTTGACATGAGTGTCCAGGTGTGGATTTCTTTGCACTTACTCTTCTTGGAGTTTGTTTTTTAATATATTTGTATTGGTTTCAGAGAGGAAGGCAGAGAGAGAAATAGAAACACTGATTGGCTGCCTCCCGCATGCCCCCCCCACCGGGAACCAAGCCCGCACCCTGGGCCTGCACCCCTGACCAGAGTCGAACCTGGTACCCTTCAGTCTGTAAGCTGAAGCAGCTAGGGCTCTCTGTCCACTGTCTTAGGCAGCCACGGATGGGAAACTTAGACATCCGTGCCGGCCGGTTTTTGCTCAGTGGTGAGAGTGTCCGCCTGGACACTAACGGGTTGCAGGTTTGACCCCCACCCTCTGTCCGGGCGAGTACAGGAGGCCACAATCTGTGTGAGAAGTGCTCCCTCCAGTCCTAGACGAACACTGCGGGGATTGTCCGGCTTCCCCGCCTCTTCAGCCCTCTCCCCACAGGGGGGCCTGCTCCCTCCTGTCGCCTGCCCTCGCGGCCCGCCCTGACCCCTCGAGGAAAGAGTGGGAGGAGTGGCTAGTGGGGGGCTCTGTACAGCCTGTTTCTCACCTCAGAGCCGAGAGGAAGGGGGAGCTGGGTTCTGAGCACAGCGTTCCTGCAGAGTGACTGACTGAGGCCCGTGTGCTGGCTGCCGTAGGGGGGGTCTCAGCTCCTCTCGGTGCATTTGCTTGTTGAAGCGAAAGTGGATCCCCTACAGCAGCGGTCGGCAGACTGCGGCTCTCGACTAACGAGTTTGCCGACCACTGCCCCAAAGCATGGGCCTGCAGTGCGCGGGGCTTCCTGGATGGGACCTTGGCCTGGGGAAGCACCTGGCTGCCACGAGGTCCCTCCTCTCTCTGGCCAGTGGCTCCGTGACCTCGCCCCACGGGGGGAGCAGGTCCGCCTGCTGCTCGCGGGGCCGGGGCTGGGGCCTCCCCGCGGCCTGACTCGCCGCCTGTCTCCACAGGGCGGGAACAGCTTCCACGTGTACGACCAGGGCCAGTTCGCCAAGGAGGTGCTGCCCAAGTACTTCAAGCACAACAACATGGCCAGCTTTGTGCGGCAGCTCAACATGTGTGAGTGCCCCCCCGCCGCCCCCGCGGGTTTGGGGGGCGGAGGGCGCAGCATGGCCTGCCTGCGGTGCGGGGGAGCCACAGGTTTCAGCACGGCTCGGAGCCGGCACACAGGGGCTCGGGTCGTCTTCCTGAGCCGGAACCTGAGGTCCGGAGGCCACGTCGTGGGGTGGGGAGGGGGCTGTGGGGTCTCGGGCCAGACGGGTCCCCGGTCTGAGGCCGAGCGGCCCTCGCGCCATCGTACGCAGATGGCTTCCGGAAGGTGGTGCACATCGAGCAGGGCGGCCTGGTCAAGCCGGAGCGGGACGACACCGAGTTCCAGCACCCCTGCTTCCTGCGCGGCCAGGAGCAGCTCCTCGAGAACATCAAGAGGAAGGTGACCAGCGTGAGTAGCCGCCTCCCTGTCCCCAGCCCTCTGCCCTCCCTCTGGCGGTGGGGCGGCCGCGTCCACTCGGTGCCCTGCCGGCCTGGCCTGGCTGCTCCAAGCCCTCTTCCGGACGGCCCCCTCCCCCTCGTCCACGTGGACCCTGCCTGTGCCCCGCCAGCTGCTGAAGTGAAGGCCAGTCTCACGGCTGCAGCCCCTGGCCCTTCCCCCATGTCCAGACCCCCGGTTCTGTGGGGCCCGTTACAGTAACCTCCTGTGGGGACCCAGGTGTCTACCCTGAAGAGTGAGGACATGAAGATCCACCAGGACAGCGTCACCAAGCTGCTGACCGACGTGCAGCTGATGAAGGGGAAGCAGGAGAGCATGGACTCCAAGCTCCTGGCCATGAAGCAGTAGGTCCCCGGGGAGCGGGCGGCAGGTGGGCGGGGGCAGGGGGGTGCTGAGCCCCGTGGCTGGCATCTCCCACTGCCTGCGGGCGGTGCGGCAGGTGCTCTGGGCCTTCTGCTCCCCACACAAAGTTAGGCTGGGGCTCCACGCCTCCTTCCCCGGGAGGTGGGTCTGACCGCTCCCGCAGCAGCCCGTGGAGCGGGCTCAGCGCCGGCCCCCTTCTGCACCTGCTCACACCAGCCCTCCTGGTCCTCCCCTCCTGCTGGCTCCCACTGTCCCTGGCATCTCTCAGCACACACGTCCCCTCTCTGCCTATCCCCAGCTTAGGCCTGGGGAGCAAGGAGCAGGTACTTCCTGGAACCCCTGCCTCTGGCTCATGTCTGGTGACCACGTAACAGCCCTGTGCTACCCCCTCAACCAAGACCCTCAGAAAGGCCAGCGGGGTTCCTCCCATGCCTGCAGGGCCCTGGGGACCTCAGGAACCCCAGCCGGGTGGCTGTCCTTGGCTCAGGGCACCTCAGAGCTGCTCAGGGGGCAGGTGCTGGTGCCCTTGGGACCTGTGTCGTGGAAGTGGCTCCTGGGCTCTGACTCTTCACGTTGGGGCTGGATGAGTGTGGCCTTCAGTCGGGGCACCTCTAGGTGCAGCCAAGAGGGTCCACTCTGTCGAGAAGATGGCAGGGGCGGTGTGGGGAGGGGGTGTTGGCAGGGCTGGTTCAGCCGAGGGCAGACCCGCTGGTCGCCCTGCTCACCTGGTGGGAGGGTGGGCTCTGCTGGCTCCTCCCACTCAGGCCCTGAGCCCTGGAAAGGTGACAGTCCGCCCATCTGCTGCCCCGCCACTGTCCCTCTGGCCCGCCTTCCTGTCCCCCGGCTGGGCCACGGTTGGGAGGGGGCCCCTCGGGAAGCCCCAGGAGGTCTCAGCCAGCACTCTGCCTGCATCTGGCCTTAGCCTCCAGCTGACCCCCCACCTGACTCTGGGCACTCCTCCCTTGAGGTGCAGGTGAGCGAGGCGGGGTAGTGGCAGCAGGGTCTGGCCTGCCCTGGTCTTGTCACACAGCCCATCCTCGTCCGTCCGGAGTGCAGAGACAAGCTAGCAATAGGTGGTCACCAGCGGCCCTGAACCCTGCACCTGCCCGGGTGGGGTGGGTGTCTGCGAGCCCTTCAGTCTGGCTCCCGGGACCTGGCCCGCTGACCGCGCCCTGGTCTGTTGCAGTGAAAACGAGGCCCTGTGGCGGGAGGTGGCCAGCCTGCGGCAGAAGCACGCCCAGCAGCAGAAGGTCGTCAACAAGGTACACGGCGGGCCTGCAGGGCGCCCGCTGTCCCCTCCTCGGCCGGGCTAACGCGCCGCCCCCTGCCCCCACAGCTTATCCAGTTCCTCATCTCGCTGGTGCAGTCCAACCGGATCCTGGGGGTGAAGAGAAAGATGTGAGGCGCTGTGGGTGCCCGTCTCAGCACTGGGTCCTGGGTGCCACCGGGGCCAGGAGGCAGCTAACCCACCCTTCCCCGCAGCCCCCTGATGCTGAACGACAGTGGCTCAGCACATTCCTTGCCCAAGTACAGCCGGCAGTTCTCGCTGGAGCCCATCCACGGCTCCGGTCCCTACTCGGTGAGCTCTGGGCGCAGCGGGCGGGGGTGGGGGAGGGGGCAGTGCTGCCTGGGCACCAGCCACATGCGCCCCCTCCTTTGGTGGCAGGCTCCGTCCCCGGCCTACAGCAGCTCCAGCCTCTACTCGCCGGAGGTCGTCTCCAGCTCCGGACCCATCATCTCCGACATCACCGAGCTGGCTCCCAGCAGCCCCTTGGCCTCCCCCAGCAGGAGCACAGACGAGCGGTGGGCACCGGCCACCTCCCTAGTGGTCCGAAGAGGGCGGGGCCCGGAGGTGCCTGCTGACGCCTGTGCCCCTGCCCGCAGGCCCCCGCCCAGCAGCCCCCTGGTGCACGTCAAGGAGGAGCCTCCCAGTCCTCCTCGGAGCCCCCCGGCGGCGGCCGAGAGTCCCGGGCGCTTGTCCTCCGCGGTGGACACCCCCCTGTCTCCAACCGCCCTCATTGACTCCATCCTGCGCGAGAGCGAGCCTGCCCCCGCCGCCTCAGCCACACCCCTCCCAGACGCGGGGGGCCGGCCCCTCTCCACCCCGCCCACCTCCTCGTCCCCTGAGAAGTGCCTCAGCGTCGCCTGCCTGGACAAGTGAGTGCTGCCCTTCACTGCCCTCTCCCCTGGACGTGCCGGGCTTCTGGCTAGGGCTTTCCTGGGCGCTGGGCACAAGGCTGTCGTCTTGGGATTGGGGAGGGAGACGGAGACCAGCCTGGCTCCCCCAGCCTGTCTCTCAGGAGCCCAGGATGGTGGCCTGTCGCACCTGCTCTCTGGGCCACCCTGGCTGCAGCTGTCCGTCCCCTGGTCCTGCTGCCCAGCAGAGGCCCTGCCACCAGAGCCAGGCGTGGGCGGGGCACACACCCTCTGGGCCCGGCTGCAATGGGGCTCTTTCTTTGTATCTTGCAGTTTGGCTCGCACTCCACAGATGTCTGGGGTCGCCCGCCTCTTCCCCTACCCCTCCTCCTCTCTGCATGGCCGATTCCAGCCAGGGTTAGCGCTGTCCCCACTGGGAGGGAGGAGGGCTCTTCCAGAGCTCGGGCCCCTCCCCAGCTGAGGACCACTCAGCCGAGCCTAGCGATCAGCACCCCAGGCCGCCTGCAGGGAGCGTGGCCCCAGGCTCTGTGGCCCAAGTCTGCGCCCCAAATCACTGGCTGACAGCAAGGGCCTTCCAGGCGAGCTTGGCTCTTAGTCCGGCTGGGGCCCTGCTACTGTGCAGACTGGCTTTCTCTCCGGGCGGGCTGGCCCGGATGCTCGGGTCGCAGCCGCCAGACCTGGGTCTTTCCGCCGCACAAGGGCAGCCGGCCCACCTCACACTGAGCACAGACTTCCCCTCCCTCCTGTCATCCACGCAAAGGCAAGACTTCAAGCCTCACCCACTGCCCCACCCTGCTCAGCCTGAACCCTCCCGGCCTGGCCATGCGTCAGAGGCCTGCAGGGTGGGCCAGCCTGGGTGGTCCCAGCCATTCGCCCCCAGTTGCCAGGCACCCAGGCCCTGTCCTCACACACTACTGCTCTGGCCCCAGGCAGGGTGGGTGTGGTGGAGGGGGCGCCCGCCCTCTGGCAGGGGGTGTGGCTGGGGGAAGCCCCGGGGCCGTGCCTCAGCTGCCCCCTCATCCGGCCAGGGCTGAGCTCAGTGAGCACTTGGATGCCATGGACTCCAACCTGGACAACCTGCAGACCATGCTGAGCAGCCACGGCTTCAGCGTGGACACGAGCGCCCTGCTGGACGTGAGTCTCTCCCCGCCCCCCCTCCCGCTGCCCACCCTGCTCACGGCCCGGCCTGACTCTCCTCCTCTCTCGCAGCTGTTCAGCCCCTCCGTGACCGTGCCAGACCTGAACCTGCCAGACCTGGACAGCAGCCTGGCCAGTGTGTGTAGAGTGGGGGTGGGGTGGGGGGAGGTGGCCAGGGTGGGGGAGCAGGAACCCTCAATGCTCTCCTGCCTCAGCAGATCCAGGAGCTCCTTTCTCCCCAGGAGCCCCCCCGGCCTCTAGAGGCAGAGAACAGCAGCCCTGACTCAGGTGAGCAAGCCCACCTGCCCGCTCCCTGTCCCCTCTGTCCCTCCTGCCAGCATCCTAACCATGTTGTCCTCCCCCCTCCCCAGGAAAGCAGCTGGTACACTACACAGCACAGCCCCTGGTCCTGAGGGAGCCCAGCCCCATGGACATGGGGAGCAGTGACCTGCCTGTGCTCTTCGAGCTTGGGGATGGCTCCTACTTCTCAGAGGGGGACGACTATGCCGACGACCCCACCATCTCCCTGCTGACGGGCTCCGAGCCCTCCAAAGCCAAGGACCCCACTGTCTCCTAGCGGGTTCAGGAGGCCCAGCCCCCATGCCATGGCCTGCTTGGGGCTTCGCAGCCACGCCGCACTGACCAATACTGTGGCTTTCACAAAGTGTATTTTGGTTTTTACATGAGTCCCCTTCATAGAAATAAACATACAGGTATATATGTAGACGGCCGTGGATGGACAGGATGGGCTCGACACTGGCCTGTGGCCACTTCCTCCCAGGGGGCAGTGAGGAGGCCCCAGCACCCCTGCTCTGGGGCCTTCGTGCACTCAGGATGGTTAAAGGAGCAGGGAGGAGACCTGGGGCTGCAGGATGGGGCGTGGCTGGTCTGCCCAGCAGAGCCTTGGCTGGGCGCTGGGCTTGCTCTGGGAGAAGAGGGTTCTGGCTGACGGAAGGGAGTGTGGCCCTGCCTTGTGAGTCTAGCTCCTGCTGTCAGCCAAGGGGCAGCGAGGCACCGCCCACCTGACAGCTAGTGCCCCCGGAGTTTCCCCATCCTCGGCGGGCAGGCCCCTTCCCCACAATGCCCCTGGCCCAAGGAAGAGGAGGACACGGGGTGGGGCAGGCTCTTGCTGGGCATCTCAGACACTCCTTGGGCCTAGCTGCCAATCCGCCACCTGGCCTGGCACAGCCCCAGGCTCTCCCGTCCGGGGAGGGAGCGGATCCTTAAGATGAGGCAACGGGCCCGGCTGCCTCCCATCTGGCATGCAGCAGCGTCAGGGCAGTGACCTGAGGCTGCACCCTGGGGACCACCCAGCCCAGGGCCAGTGCAGCGTGGGAAGGGCCCGCTTGCTCAGGTCATGCAGACGATTGCTCAGGAGATGGGTGCCCCCACTCCCATGGGCACATCCACCACCCAGGGCAGGCCCCAGGCAAGGATTGGCACAGTGCTTAGCCCTTCTCCAGACCTGGCCCCAAGCCAAGGTCTGCTTCTAGGAAGACGAGGCACCCACTTCTGTGTCACCACACACGGGGTCAGTGGGGGTCTGGGCAGGAAGTCTGGCCGTAGCAGACCTCAGGCAGTGAGAGCTGCCACTCATGTCATCTGGGATCTGCCCAGCCCCTCTGGCCCTCACCCTGTGGGTGCTGTCCTCCCGGGCAGGGGACCCAGTTCCCCATTCCAAGAGCATAGCCGGAGACCTCGGAGCCCCCCAACAGTTGCCCCACGGCCAGCGCTGTTGAACCAGGTGGTGAGGTCGTCCCCAGCGCCCTCAGCAGGCCGAGCTCACGCTGGACAGTACTTTATTGACACCCTCAGACCCGGGGTAGGGCTAGCACAGGTCCCTGAGGCGCGGGCCTGTGCTGCTGCTCCCCTTCCCGAGGGCAGGAGCCCCATAGGGGCAGAGCCGCCAGGGCCAGGAGGCGGCCGTGGGCAGTGAGGCAGGCGAGTGGCAGTGAGGAGTGTGGCAGCAGCTCAGGCCTCTGCCACCACGGGCTCGTGGTGAAGCACGTAGTAGTCGTGGACGTACATGAGCACCGCCACTGGCTGCCCAATGATGAGCGACAGCCACACGGCTGCGTTGCCATAGTTGCCACGGAAGAACCGGCTCACGATCCAGGCCAGCGGGATCTGGGGACGAGGGCGGGCAGTCAGCCGACCGGGGGGCCTCAGGCTGGCTGCCCGGGCACGTCGGGGCCGGCGAGGAGGCGGGTGCTCACCTGAGCCATCATGCCGGTGAAAGCCCAGAGCCGGAACATGCGCAGAGGGATGCTCACCAGGTACTGGGCGGGGAGAGAGGGCTGTTAGCTGGCTCCTCGGGGCCACAGCACCCGGCTCTGGCCCAGGCAGGGTGCCACGAAGCACTGACCTCGTGGAAGAAGGCGGAAGCCAGGAACACCCCGGTCCTGGCAACCCACTTGCTGTAGCCACTCCGGACCATCGGCTTGTAGAAGTGTCTGTGGGAGGAGGAGGCCGTGGGCAGGCGCCCAGGTCCACGCGAGGCCTGCCACCACCCACCGCACACTCACCTGAGACACCACTTGTGCACAGGGATGTTCCAGTTCTGCCAGAAGTAGGTGATGGACTCGGAGTTCCTGGGGTCAGAGACCAAGGTCAGAGGGCGCCATGACCCGCCCCGGCCCGGCCCCCACTGAGATCACCCACCACCAGTCCCGGTAGAACTCGCGGTCCCCAAACTGCAGGAGCTCGCCCACGGCGTTCAGGCAGGAGTGGAAGAGCCAGTAGAAGAAGATGAGCCAGATGAGGTGGTTGGGGACCTGGGGAAGAGGTCGAGTCAGGTACCAGACCCCCTGCCCCCCTTAGGTCCGCCCAGGCCCCGCCTGATGCTCACCGCCAGCTTAAGGAGGCGCTCGATGATGCGGGAGTAGTCCATGTCCTGCGGGAACAAGGCTCAGCGGGCTCCCAGGCCACACCCCTCCCGCCACGGGGAGCCGGGCACTCACCTTGAAGGGCTTCATGGAGTTCTGGATGGTGGGGACCATCCACTGCAAAGGAGGGCACACGTCAGGTCCCCAGAGCACCAGGCGGCCCCGCCCCTCCCACCCATCCTACTCCCCATACCTGCTGGATCAGCCCCACCTGGAGCTGGGTGAAGAACAGCTGGGGGAGGAAGCAGAGCAGCCAACTGAGCCCCAGCCTCTGGAGCCACCCAGACCCTCACAGCCCCAGCCTCACCATCTCAAAGAGCCGCCGCAGCAGGAAGCGCTTTCGGATGCGGGGGGAGCGGGGAAAGTTGAGTTCGTAACACAGCGTAGGCGCAAAGAGGAAGTAGTACAGATCTGGGACGGGAGAGCAGAGCTGGCACGGGGGCCCAGCCTGTGGACCCCACCCCTCCCCCACCCCCAGGCAGCTGCAGGCGCCCACCTCCGTAGGTCAGGTTGTCCGGGTAGCTCACGGTGCCGGGGGACTGGGCCGCCCCTCCGTTGGCCTTCTTCCCGGTGGAAGCTGGGAGGTGGCGAGGGAAGGAGAGGGATGCGCAAGGTGAGGCCCTGCTGCTGCCCGGTCCCGCCCGCCCCTGGCAGACCGCCTCACCGGCCTTGGCCTTGGCACTGGCCCTGTGCTCGCGGCACCACAGGTTGACGTGCCGGTAGGAGAACAGCTTGAGGAAGAGGATGGTGTAGGTCATCAGGGCCAGCACGGAGCCCACTGCGGGAAAGGCAGGTTCAGCCACGGCCTCCCACCCCACCCACAGGAGCGTGCAGCAGGGGCAGCCCCGAGGCTGGCCTGCGTCTCTCCCGGGCCCCCCCGTACCCTCCCCCGCGACTGGCTGGGATGGGACAGCGGGACGGGGGCACCTGGGGTGATGGACTCCAGCAGGAAGGCCACAGACGCTGGGAAGCAGAGAATGGTGGCCAGGTTGAGCGTGTGCAGCAGCAGCCCCGCCTGCTCCGTCAGGGCACCCTGGGGGCGGGGCAGCACTCAGCCAGGGCCCACTCCCTGGACCGGGGTCTCCCTGGGGGAGGCTGCCGGCCCAGGGTGCAGGCCGCCCAGGAGGGCCACAACAGAGGGAGGCTGGCACCTGCCCCGGGCCCGGGCCTGTGAGGAGGGCGGGACCCCGGGCTTACCACCGCCAGGCGCTTCTCCACGTGGAAGGCGGCCACGGCGAAGGCATTGGCCACTGCAGGCAGAGAGCACAGGGCGGTTCAGGCCCAGTCAGCCTCCCCCATCCCCCACCCTCCTCAGTGCCCAGCTCACCAATAATCAGGCACAGTGCCGGCCAGCTGTAGGGGTCCTTCAGGAACAGAGACACCACCTGGATGGGGTCCACCAGAATGCCATACCTGGGGGTGGGGGAGATGAAGGCCTGAGCTGGTGAGGTGGGCCGGCTGGGCCTGGGGGTGGGGCCGGGGCCCTGGGGCAGAACTCACTTGATGAGGTTCTCCAAAAACAGCCGTGCGTTGCTCAAGATCTGCAAGAGGCGGGCACGCACAGCCTCAGCGCGCACATCGGGGTGGGCACGGCAAAGGCTCCAGAAGCAGGGGAAAGGCTGTGGGGCTGCGCCAAGGGCCAGGCAGGCCCCGGGGCTGAGCAGAGCAGTGCTGCCCGCTGCCAAGCCTCTGCCAGCCCAGCCCAGACCTGCAACGGCTCCAGAGGACAGGGACCCCATCCCGCCAGCCTCTCACCCGCCAGGCAGTGTGCCCACAGCTCCCAGGGGGCCGCCTAGGCCTGCGCAGGGAGGGTGTGGTGTGCCTGGGGCCCCCGCACAGGCCGCCTGGGGCCTTGGGGCAGGTGTGTCCATCAGGCTGAGGGTTGAAGGCCGGCGGCCAGATCACCCAGAGTGGACAGGGCTGGGCCCAGACAGACCCTTGTTCCCAGCCCCACCCTGCCTGCCGCCCATTGAGCCCTGGACTCCAGCTGCTCCTGGGCCAGGACTGCTAGTCCCACCCCTAGGTGCCAGCGGACCTGGGCCCAGCGGCAGGGGCCTCAGCCAGGCCACAAGGAGCGTTAGAGGCACGTTCCTGGGGCACCTATGACCCAGGCTAAGGGAGAGGAACAGGGACCTGCAGAGCAGTGGCTGGTTGCTGTGCTGAGCCTAAAAGCCATCTTCGCACCCCTGTTCACACCAGGCCAGGCCAGGCCAGGCCAGCCAGGGTTCCACACCCATGAGGGCCATTCAGAGCAGAGGGGATTCTTCTGGGACCCCAAAATCACTCACACATGCTACCAAGGGAGCCCTGCCCGTACAGAACACCCCATCCTCAACCCCACAGCCCACCAGCCCAGGGCCAGCCCCCCCTCCTGTCCCCTCCTCTCCGCTCCTTGGTGCCCCTCAGCCACAGCTCACAGCACCGAAGCCTCCCACACCCACCCACCAGCCACTCACCAGCATCACCACACACCAGTTCAGGATGCCTCGGTAGTTGCTAAAGCCGCTGTCAGAGCTGAACAAAGAATCCTGCAGGCGGTGGCACCTGGCCGAGCAGGAGGCAGTGAGAACTCGGGCAGGGCACAGCTGCCCACCCCCGTCTTCACACTGGGCAGCTCACCTCTCCCAGCACCCCAACCCTCCCCGCCCACAGCCTGCGGGGAGCCAGGCAGAGCCTGCCCAGGGCACGGAGGCAGGAGCACTGCGGGCCCGGCCGGACCCAGCCTCGCTCCGCAGGCGCCTCCCGCTGCCGCTGCCCACCGAGCTGTGGAGCGGTGCTGGCCCACAGCCAGCCACCCAGCAAGGCTGGGCAGAGCGGGGTGGGCGGCCCATCCCACCTACCAGGGAGCTGGAGGGACCCCCCCTCACACCATCCCCCCACATCGGCCTACACAGCTCAGCGGGCGCGGGGTCGGCTGAGCACCCAGCCTGCTGTGACCTGCGGGGAGCAGCGCCTCCAGCCACGGGCAGAGCTGGGTTCCTGCAGGGCTGGAGCTGAGAGGAACCCCCGGGGCCGGACACTGATGGTTGGGGTCTCCCACAGAAGCAGGCAGCCCTGGACGGGGGCCGCTCACAGGGCGTCTTTTCCCATCGCACACGGCGGCCGCACCTCCGCAGGAAGCCCCACCAACATTGAGCAAGGCCTCCAGTTTTGAAACGGGTGAGGCCGGGGCCTCCCTTCCCTCCTGCAGACACATCCGCCGGGAGGCACCGGACGGGGAGGCGGCCTGCCTGCGGGGCCGGTCGGCACTCAGACGGGAGGCGAGGGACCAAGAGCCACGATGCTGCTTCAGCCCAGGCATCAGGGACACGCATCCTGCCGCCTCCCAGACCGAGGCTGGCCCTGCCTGGCCCTCCTGCCCCTCCCAGCCTCTCCCCGGCCTCCTGGCACCTCCACCCAGGCCCTCTTCCTCCTGAGGCCCTGCAGCCACCTTTCCGAGGCCAGCTCCCCGGAGAGCGGAGAGCAGGGTCGCTGTCCTGTCCCCGACGCCCTCCCCCCGGGCTAAACCCATCCGTTTCCCTGGAACCGGCCCACGGCCGCTCCTGCGGCGCCAGCCCAGCACACCCACGGGCCTTTCACAACGCCGTGACCCCTGCCCGCTTTGGGCCACCAACGGCTGGCTGTATCTGCGTCAGCCTCGCAGATGGAGATGGGGGTGGAGAGAGGGTGATGTTCCAATCGGACACACATGGCGTCACAGAACCTTCCAGGCCTCCCCAAGCAGCCCACCTCACCCCTGGGGCCAGCCCAGCCCCAGCAGGTCAGAGGCCCCAGCCAGCGGAGAGCCACGGGCCTGCTGCTGGCTCCGGAGGCAGGCTCTGCCCCACGCCAGACTCGCCCTCTCCCCTCCTGCAGGGGCTTCCCGCCTCTGCCCTCGGCGCCCACACCCCCGCCCCCCAGGCCCTTCTAACCATCCGCAGGGGGCGGGCACCGGGAAACTGAGGCCCCACGGGGTTGAAGCTGGCCCAGGGCACAGCCCCTGGTGGTGAGCCACGCCTGGGGCCAAGCAGAGCAAAGGGGAGCAGAGTGCCAGCTCACCCCCCGCTGCCCCCGCCTCTGGGCCCAACCCGGGGCTGAGTGCGCCCCCCTATCCCCCGACCCTCTGGGCGGGAGAGGCAGAGGCACCCCAGGGACATTCCCCGCCAGGGAGAGCGCTGCTGAGGGAGGGTGGAGCCGGGGAAGGAGTGAGCCGGGCAGGGCAGGGCAGGGCAGCAAGAGGTGCTCCCCTTCCTGCCCACAGCCACACCCTGGCTCCGGGCTGGAAGAAATGAGCTCACCCCGGAGCCCGCACGCAGGTGAGCAGGGAGGGGGGCGGGGCAGGAAGGGGAGAGAACAGGCAGGCAGGTGGGGGCCGGGGCCAGAGGCCACTCCAGGGGGAGCAGCCAGAGCCAGGCCGGCTCAGCCCCCCTCCATCACCACTCCCCCCCGCACCATGGCCACAGCCCCAGGGACCCCTGCTCTGTCCGCAGGGTCCAGACCTCCAGGGTGGATGGACACCCCGGGTCCCCCTCGGCCCAGCTAGCAAAGGCCCAGGACGGGTTCTGGCCCGTGTCAAGTGCCGGGGGGGCAGCTAGCGGAGGGCTCTGAGGGACCTCCCTTCTCTGCAGCCTCCCTCAGCAGCACCCCTCCACCCCCCACCCCCCCACCCCCCCACCCCGAAGAAAGCATCCCTCCTCGGGGCGAGCCTTCCTGAGCTTCGTGGCTGACCTTTGCTCGCACCGCTCGGCGTGGAGATTACCTTATCGCGAAGGTGGACTGTGAGCACTCCAAGGGCAAGGGCAGGGCCCACACCCCAGCTACCCTCGGGGGGGCGGGGGGCACCCCCTCTCCGTCCCCAGGGCGCCCCAGTGAAGAAAGCCTCAGTCCTTGTTTACCGAGAGCAAATCCTGGCCGCCCACTTCCTCCTCCATAACCTCGCCTCCTGAAGCTGCTCTTAGAGCCAGAGCCCCCCCTCCCCTGGAACCGTCCCAGGAGGTGGTGAGGGGGTCCCCTCGGCCTCCACCACTGGCTTCCTCCACCCCTTCCTCCCAGTCCTCCTCCACCAGGGCCCAGCTCTGTCCCTGCAGCAGCAAGCACTGGTCCCGGTCCCAGGCAGGCAGGGAGGCCCCAGGCCGGGCGCTGGGCGCCGGGCGCTGGGCGCCGGGCGCTGCGGCATGCCAGCGCCAGGGGGAAAGGAAGGCAGGGACGGCCCCTCACCGCCCCCGCCCCGTCCTGTCCTCCTCAGGCAGCCGCCGCAGCGTCCCCCGAGGACCCACACGCTCGCTCCGCCACCCGCCACCCCTCGGGCACCCTCACCGCCCTCGGGAGAGACACCCCCCACCTCCCTTCTTCATCACGCACCCCGGACCCGGACCAGCTCGGTGCAGATGGAGGAAAAAGCTGTGCCCGGCTGGCACCCGCGCCCGCCCCAGCCGCCCTACAGCTCCAGACCCACCTAAGGGAGGAGGAGGAGGAGGAGGAGGAGGAGGGTCTGCAAACGGGGCAGAGGCTGCTGCCGAGGTCACCTGCACCCCTAGGCCTCCGGTTTCCCCCTGTCGGAGCCCCCAGGAAGGTGGGGAAGGAGGAGGAGGGTCTGCAAACGGGGCAGAGGCTGCTGCCGAGGTCACCTGCACCCCTAGGCCTCCGTTTCCCCCTGTGGGAGCCCCCAGGAAGGTGGGAGAGGAGGAGGAGGAGGAGGAGGGTCTGCAAACGGGGCCGAGGCTGCTGCCGAGGTCACCTGCACCCCTAGGCCTCCGTTTTCCCCCTGTCGGAGCCCCCAGGAAGGTGGGGGAGGAGGAGGAGGAGGAGGAGGAGGAGGAGGAGGGTCTGCAAACGGGGCAGAGGCTGCTGCCGAGGTCACCTGCACCCCTAGGCCTCCGTTTCCCGCTGTGGGAGCCCCCAGGAAGGTGTGGGACACCGACCGGGAGGGTCGCGGGGGCCGGGGTCAGGGGTCAGAGGTCAGGATGCAGGCGGGGCACCGCTCACCTGAGATCCCAGGGGCCGCTGCCCACATCGGCGTCTCGTTCCCTGTCCTTCTCCTTCTCCTCCGGGGCGTCCCCGCCCGCGTCCACGTCCCGCACTTCTTCTTCCGCTGCCGCGGGGCCCCCGCCGCCCCCGCCGGCCTGGCCCGAGGTCCGCGAGCCCGTCCTCCGGCGCCGGGAGCCGCCCGCGCCGCCGCCGCCGCGGTCGCTCATGATCCGGCCGCTGCCCCCCAGGCCAACGGCCGCCGCCGCCCCCTGCCGGCCGCCGTAGCCGCCGCGCCGCCGCCCGGCCCGCCAATCAGCGCCCGGCCGCCGACTCGCTCCGGGAGCCGCTCCACTGGCGAGCGCGGCCCGGCGCGCGCCTATTTGTAGTCCGCGCGGCGCGCGGGGCCCCCTGGGAGTCGTGGTCGCGCGGCGCGGGGCACCCTGGGAGTTGTAGTTTTTTCACCCCCTCCACTCCCATCCCCCACCCCGTCCCTCCCCAGCTTCAAGGCTTGGGCTGGACCGAGGAGGACCTTGCTCCCCCAGCTGCTGGCTGGCTGGCTGGCTGGCTGGCTGGCTGGCTGGCTGGCAGCTGCGCGCTCGCCCTGGCCGGCGGCCTGCCCCATGGCCCACTCCGCAAAAAACAAAACACACACACAAAAAAAAAAAAGAAAAAAAAAAGAAACAGGCGCGGGGCCTGGGGGTAAGAGGTGAGTTACGAAACGCATGGCGCCGAGACCGG
>JAAGEH010000174.1:50391-72188 GCA_011751065.1 Lasiurus cinereus | reverse complement strand
CGCAGGCTGACTGACGCTCTGTCCACTGAGCCCAACCAGCAAAGGGGCTGTGCAGGTTCCTGTACGGCTTCACCCTGAGACTGGGTGGTGGCTTCTGACTGCCCTGGGCAGCTGGCCTGCAGTGACCTCTGGCCTTCCTTCTCATCGGCTTTCTACCCTACCCGGTGCTAGGAAAGCAAGCAGCACGGTCTTCGTCCTGCATGAGAAAGTACACACACTTGCCCAGTACCCGTTTGCCTGTGACTGCTCCGAGACCTCTCTCTGCTGCTTTGTATGTGGTTAGCCAAGTTCTGATGAGCCCCGGGTTTCTGCAGACACACTGCGCGTGCGCACGTTCGCGGGAAACAGGGCAGGCCGGGGACGCGGAACCCCATCTCCTCTCGTCCGCACTGGAGGCCGGGGGAGTGGGAGGGGGGCAGGGACAGGTGTGCGTGTGTCTCGGCCAGAAGGTGCGGGCATGTGTCCCGCTAGATAATCTGCAGGATTTCCGGGGGACCCATCGCCCTCTCTGCACCTGTGTCCAGATACCTTTGGTGCTCAGGCCCTGGGTGTGGCTCAGGGTGTGTGTGATGTGCTGGCAGCGGCCCTGGACTGGACGCCGGAGGGTTTCGTGGCAGGCTCTGCCCCACATTGATAGCCCACGGCCCCTTGGGGTTTTGGGGCTGTCTCTTGTGTGCTGCGGATAGTTTGGGGAGCACTGAGCGTCCCCCCCCCCCAGGCAGGTACCTGTGGGTGCTGTGAGTTGTCTCATCTTGGAGTCCTGTCTGGGGCGAGGCTGCTGGAGGGCTGCTTCACTCTCTCTCTCTCTTTTTTTTAAAATATACAGCATTTGATTGATTTTTAACAGAGAGGAAGGGAGAGGGATAGAGAGTTAGAAACATCAGTGAGAGAGAAGCATCGATCAGCCGCCTCCTGCACGCCCCCTATTGGGGATGTGCCTGCAACCAAGGTACATGCCCTTGACCGGAATCGAACCCGGGACTCCTGAGTCCGCAGGCCGACGCTCTAGCCACGGAGCCACACCGGTTAGGGCGGGCTGCTTCACTCTTGCGACACTGTCCTTGCCCCAGCGGCTCAGCCAGTGTCCTCGAGGGGCCCGGGTTCTGGCTCGTTCGGTGCTTGTCGCCGTTGATCTCAGCGCAGCGCCCGTGGAGTCCCGCTCTATCCAGCAGCGCGCCTGCTGGATCTCAGAATGCAGAGTGACCGAGAGGCGGGCCCTGCAGTCTCCCGGGGCCCAGAGGCCCGCTGACAGCCACTCCTGGGTGAGAGGGACCGAGAGGAGGGATGGACCGGGTGCAGGGGTCCGGGTGAATCAGGGTGGACTGACGGGTATTCCTGGCCGGACAGCAGCCCAGAGGACAGGGCCGGCTGTCCAGGGTCCCCCGGAGGGGTCTTTGTCACAGGGGCGTGCGGGAGGAGCCTGGCTGGGGAGGGAGTTGGTGAGGACAGGATGCAGCCGGAGCGCCCACCAGGAGGTCTGTCCACCTGGCACCGGGCTGTCATGGCTCAGAGGCTGTGGACGCGGGTTGTGGACGCTGGTCCTCAGCTTCCTCACCGGAGCCTGTGACAGCAGTGACAGTCGTCAGGAGGCTGGGGTGTTGTTCCTCTTCACCTGAGGATTCTTTTCCATCAGTTTTTTAAAAAATATATTTTATTGATTTTTTACAGAGAGGAAGGGAGTGGAATAGAGAGCTAAAAACATCGATGAGAGAGAGACATCGATTAGCCACCTTCTGCATGTCCCCCACTGGGGATGTGCCCGCAACCAGGGTACATGCCCTTGACCGGAATCAAACCTGGGACCTTTCAGTCCGCAGGCCGACGCTCTATCCACGGAGCCAAACCGGTTTCGGCACCATCAGTTTTTTTTGAGAGCGTGGGAAGGGGCGGGGGAGGAAACAGAAACATCTCTCTGTTCACTGCACTACTAAGTTTTGTGTTTACTGGTTAATTCTTGTATCGAAACTGCAACTTTGGTGTAGCTAACCAACTGAGCTGTGCCGTGAGGGCCGAGGCCGACCCTATAGGTTTTAGCAATTATTGATAATTTACGCCAGAGCAGAAAGAAATCTTTTTTTATTTAATTAAAAAAATTGTTTTATTAATGTATTACATGTGTACATATCTTCCCATGGCCCTCCTCCTCCCCACAAGAAATCTTTAAGTTTTTATTGAACGTATTGGGGATGACATTAAGAAGAGTATGTTTTCATGTGACATGATGTTTAAGGTCACTTGTGAGTTAGGTGAGTTGACATGGTCTCACCAAACCCTTGCATATGAATGCCCTGGGGCATGTGCTCGCCATGGCTGTGAGGACCCTCTGCCCCTCGAGGGCCTCAGGGCGGGCCAGTGGGGGACCTGGACGGTGCCAGCTGGGCCGGGGCCCCTTCAGCAAACGTCTTCCTTTTGTGGAGCATCGGCGAGGGGTCAAGCCCTGAGTGGGGAGCTTCATTTCCTCCACCTCTCGCCTTTCCAGCCTTGCCAGGTGGACACTGCTACCCATTCAGAGAGGAAAGGTGACAGGAGGGCAGAAGCCCCGCACCAGGTGGTGGTTCGAGGCTGCAGACCAGCCTGTTCCTCCATCCTGGGGCTCGGCACTCGGGGACCCTTCCCCCCTCATGACACCCCATCCACACAGGCTGCTGTGAGTCAGGAGCCAGAAACCCGAGGGCCACAGCCAGCCTGTGCCTGGGGGCAGGGGTGGATGGGGGGAGGCCTGCATTTGCTTCTCGGGGGGATGGGCCCTCCCAGTGGTGGGCGGGGCTTCTGCAGGGCAAGGACTTGAAGGCAAGTCCTCCGGAGGAGGAGCAGAGGCTCCTCCCCTGCAGGCTCTGCCGGCTGAGTCAGAGGTGCCCAGAGCACCTGCAGCCACATGCCCAGCCTTCACCGGGCACCTGGGGGGTTGGGTGACGCCGGGTTTGGGCGTGGTCTTGGGGCTCCTGTGCCGAGGCTTGGGGTGCTGCCCACACAACCTCTGAACCAGGCCGTTGGCTCTGCTTCTCCGATCGTTGGCCTGTTGCTAGGATAACCTATGACCTTTGCTCTGAACGCTGGCTTCTCAGAATGAGGGTATTGGTCAGCTTTGGCAAGACTCCTCCTCGGTCTGGCAGGGTGAACCCCATGGGCTTACCGCAGACCCCCCTTGCCGCCCTTCCACCTGGTCCTTCCACTCTCCGCATCCTGTATTCAGCCTCTCGCCAAGCTCTCCGTGCACTGGGAATAGTCTCTCTTCTCCTCTCGGCAAAATGAGCCCTTCTTTTCCTTGGGGAGAAGCTGTGGGAAGCTGTGCTAACAGAGAGTTCACGGCATCCCAGCACGTGTGCGCTGCTGTGTCGGGTGCAGAGGGGGGTGAAGGGGAGGGGAGGCCTGGGGACAGCCAGGTGGCCTGGCACAGTGAGGAGGCGGCCTGGGGAGCTAGCGACTCATTGACTCCGAGGGAGCTCAGCGTGCACCTCTGCCCCCTGTGCTCCGAGCGTGGCAAGCCCCCATCCCCTTGATCTGTACGTGGCCAGTGCGGTGGTCCCGCTTCATAGACAGGGAAACTGAGGCACGGGGCGGGCAGCATGGCCGGTAAGAGCTAGATTCCACTTCTAACCCCTCATGTCTAGATCCAGAGCCTGCCCCTCCCTGCTCAGCCTGGTGTCCACCTGCTCAATGCCAGGAGCACCCCTTCCCCCGATGGGGACACCTGAGTGTCTGCCGACAGTGCCCGCTGCCCTAGCACAGCACCCCTCGCCTGGCTCCGCAACGCCACCTTCCCGGCAGGGCATCCCGTAGGACAGCAGATGCTGGGAGCCTGCTGTCGTGAAAACATAGACATACAGGTGCCGGCCGACAGCCACCACCTGGGCCTGCCCACTGCTCATGTCTTGCCCCAGTTGTTTCTGTTTCTCTTTGAAGATGTGTGCTTTGTTGTCATTGGACCCTCTGATAGTAAGACACGGACATTCTGGCTCACACCCTCTGCACCAGCCAGCTGTGGTCCGTGCACCAAGCTGTCTGCGAGGTCCGAAAGGTCAGCAGCCGCTGCTCTAGCTGGTGGCTCCCCCTGGGGGTGATGGGATTTTTAAAGGGATGATCGAGAGTGGATTAAATGAATTTTCTGCACTTCTTGTGTTTCTAGGGGCCTCGTATACAGTACGTAAATATATATTGTGACATATGGATGCATTTCAGTTCTCTATTCCATGTTTTGAAACTATTTGCTATTTTTTTTAAAATTTTTTAATATATTTTTATTGATTTTTTTACAGAGAGGAAGGGAGAGGGATAGAAGAGTTAGAAACATCGATGAGAGAGAGACATCTATCAGCTGCCTTCTGCACGCCCCCTACTGGAGATGTGCCCGCAACCAAGGTACATGCCCTTGACTAGAATCAAGGACCTTTCAGTCCGCAGACCGACGCTCTATCCGTTGAGCCAAACCGGTTTCGGCGATTTGCTATTTTTTCATACCACTATCTTTTTAACAGTTTCTTAACGACCTCTTCCTCAGTACTTCCACTGCCTTTCGTTCTTTTATTTTTTTCTTTCATGTTCTGGGGAAACTCGTTTAGACCAAGTTAAACTTGGGCCTTTTCAGCTTCCTCCACGCGAACAGGAGTTCACTTGGTGAATAACAAGAATTATACGCCACAGGGCGGGCATGGGGATGTTAGAGACGCTGAGGGCGGTGCGTTCAGAACAAGGCGGAGAACCACTGCCCTCGCCGTCACTGTGCAGCCCCTGCACAAGGACACATGCTCCCGTCACCGTGGAAACTGTCCTGCCCCCCATGCTAAGAGCTCAGGCAGAGCTTGGAGACCTTGCAGTAATGCCAGTGTCCCAGGAAGGCCAGTCCTGTGGGCTTTGTTTCCTGGTGCAGGTAGCCGGTTGAGTGCGTGTGCGGGAATAGTGGGTCCGGAAAAGAAGGTACGCACCGTAGTGGAAGCATTTTATTGCTGAGACGTGCTGACCAGCACATGAGCCTGCTGGAAAATGGGGCCGACAGACTTGGTGCAGCACAACCTTTAATCTGTGAAACGTGCCCCGTCGAGGTGGGCCTGCAAGTCCGTGCCCCCTCCGGTCGCCTGGGTGGGGTTCTCCCGGGCCGAGGCCAGGGTTCCTGGTGCTGCGTTTCTCCAGCCTCCTGACCTGCAGCAGTCTCCGCGTTTCCCAGTGCTCTTTTATTGACGCCCTGTTATACAGACCTGGACACACGTGCAGAGGTAGAGAGGCTTCTTGGTAAAGGGACTATGCCCAGCACTGTACCCACCGCACGGGCCCTCCCTGATGACTCTGCAGAGCCAGCAGCTGCTGAGAGAAGGCCCCCCCGCGTCTGCTTGTCGGGGTTCCTCAGGGTCGCTGGTAGTGTGTGTGACCCTGGTGGCCGGCGGCCGTGGCTGCTGTCGGTTGTTGCTCGTGGGCTGTGGACTGCGGGCTGGTGGTGGCTGCGCTCCTGGCTCCGCTCGCTTGCCCCGGACACTCGGGGCTCCTTCTCCCAGCAGCCCCTCCCCGGCCACGGCTCTGACCTGGGCTGCAGCCCTTCTGAGTGGCCCCCTGTCCCTGCCTTCCCCGAGGCTCATGTCCCCAGCGCAGCGCCCCCTCCCTGGGGAAAACCCCGCCTAGCTCCAGTCTTTGCCCCTCTCCTGCCCTCCATGGGCAGCCCCCTCTTCACCTCGGGGCACATGGTGCCGTGTCCTCTGCCTAGAAAACCCACAGCGTCCACGTGGATGTCCCCTCGCTGCCAGGCTACAGGGTCCCTCCCTCCCTGACCCCCTGGTGCTGTCCCCGAGGCCCTGGTCACACACAGGGCCCCCTGTCAGGCTGGTCTTTCTGGCAGAGCTGGGTGGGCGGTGGATGTGAGCTGTAGAAGGTGACAGTCAGGTGGGGGACACAGGAGGGCCTGGGCGGGGCTGGCATCAGGGACAGGCACGGTGTGGGCAGGTGGGGCTGACCCTCCTGGCACATGTGCCTGTCACAAACGCCCTGGGCCCAGCCGTTCTGCAGGCACTGACTGAGGCTCTGAGAACTGACCGGCGTGGGGCACGGGTATGTCTCTGGGCCTGCTCTTCTGTGCGGCACGGCCGTGTGCCGCTGTGGCTGGGTCAGGGGTGCAGGCCAGAGGGGCAGCGGGGCGCAGAACGCCTGTCCGCTCCGGCCTCACGTGTGTGGCCTTGCTGGGCAGAGGTTTGGCAGCATCACCCTCCTCTCGGGACAGTCGGTCATGGACGTTTTCCTTTGAGTTTTGCTTTGTTTTGCTGTCCTTGAAATTGTATTCAGGGCTGCATGCTGTGGCCGGAAAGTCAGTTCCTTATATGGCCCAGCGTTCACAGTGATATCTTTTTTAAAATATATATTCTTATTGATTTCAGAGAGGGAGAGAGAGAAACATCAGTGATGAGAGAGAATCACTGATCAGCTGCCTCCAACACAGCCCACACTGGGGATCAAGCCCCCAACCCGGGCACGTGCCCTGACCAGGAATCGAGCCATGACCTCCTGGTTCATAGGTCGATGTGCAACCACTGAGCCATGCCAGCTGGGCACACAGTGATAATCTTAACATCTGTGCTGTGGGCTGTGACCTACTATACACAGTGTTTTTCCCCCTAGAAACTGAGAATTTGTAGTTGAGGAACTGATAAGACTCGTAATTGAAGGCAGACTGGGGACCAAGGCTGCCAGTCGGCAGAGAGCCTCCGGGGACTGAGCTTCACTGCCTGTCCTGCGGGCGCCTCCACCCCGCCTCACAGGAGCTCCTGGTGCCTTCGTCCACTCCCACAACAGTGACGCCAGCAAGGCCCGTACCCGGTCCCGTCGTTCTGATCGTGTGGTTCGGCACCCCTGGCACTGCCTGCCGAAGGCCTCCCGCAGGCCTGGCCAGCGTCTCCGCAGCAGGAAGACTAAGCGCTGGTCCCAGGCCGTCGTGCGGGGCAGCGGGTGGCCGCCTCCTGACCCTGTGCTCTTGCTCGCTCTGCAGTCACCACGTTGCCACTTGCCCTGCTCTGCTCTGCAGGCCAGGCCGCAGCGCCAGCCCAGCCCCGCCGCCTTCCTCAGGAGAAGCCTCCGGGTCCCGCCTGTTTCGTGGTGAGTGCTCGGCAGCTCTCGGGGCGGGATGGGCGACCTCTTGTGGGCCTGAGGCTGGATCTTCTCTCTCCACCCTCCACCCACGAGAGGGGCTGGCTCTGCTCCTGGGGTGGTGGGCGGACCTGGGACTGGGGCTCCAGGGGCAGGACCCCTTCACAGCATAGTGAGGCTCAGACAGGAAGTGGGAGGGGCTGTGGTAGTGGGGCCAGAGCAAGACACAGGGGCACGAGGGTGGAGCCTGGAGCCAGGGAAGGCTAAGTGCTGGGTCCCAGGGCCCATAGCGCTGGGCAGGGCATGTGGCTGCCTCTGCAGGAGGGGCAGAGTGAGTTGGGCCGGCGTGCAGGTGAGGCTCGGAGTGGGTGCTGGTCCACTGTGGTCCTTGCCTTGGCCTCTCGCCATGTTCAGTGTGTGCCTCCTGCAGTCCAGGGGGCCACTCGCGAGGTGCGTGGTGGGGTGACTATAGGGTGAGTGATCCTGGTCCCGTGAGTGGCTTTCCATGTGGTCAACGATCCACTGGCCCCTGGGAGCCTAGCATCTGGGGTGCTGTGGCTCAGGCGAGGGGACTGGGACACCGTGGTCAGAGAGCATCGGAGACCGGCATCACCTGCACCGTCCAGGCAGGCAGGGCTGGGCGGCCGGCGGGAACAGCCAGCTGTGCCTCTGTCCCTCCAGGCCCCTGGGCTCCCAGCCCCTATGGAAGAAGGTGCTCACCTCCACGGCCGTGGGGCTGCCGCTGCTCCTGGGCGTCCGCTACCTCACTGCAGAGTCGCAGGAGAGGAGGAGGATGCGGCTCATGGTGGATGGTGTCACGCGCTTTGGCAGGTAGGGCGGGTGGCACGGCCCCGCCTCCTGGGCCTGTGCAGTCACACGGACACGCCTCCACAGGCTCCAGACAGCCCTGACGGCGGGGGGTAGGGAGGGAAGCCGTGCCTTCCACCTCCTCTTCACTGCCTTCTTGCCCCAACTTCTCCGCCAAGAGTTGGCGCCCAGACAGAGGTCTCTCCCCACCCAGGGCTGTCTGCTCCTCAGGCTCCTTGACCCTCAGGAGCAGGGCTGACCTCCCAGAGGAGACCCTTGGGTCAGCACTCCTGCTCCTGGTCCGATCCAGGAATGCCTCAGCTCCAAGGCCTGAGAACCAGCTCTTGGCCCTGAGTAAACCTTCGTTTGCCCAAACGTGCTTACGAGGTTGCCTGTGCAAAGGGCTCAGGTAGACCCTCGTTAAGGGTGCTGCTGGGGCAGGTGTCCGATCTGCTAGCTGTGACACCGCTGCCTCTCGGCCCGGCCGATGCCCCGGAAGGAAGGGGGGGGCAGGAGGCCTTCGGGCCCCTAGCCAGAGGCTTCGTTGAGATTTACTCGAGGCCGGAGATGCCCATTGGCTGACCGCCCACTCTCTCTGGCTCAAGTGGAAGCCAGCCCTTCCCTGCTCCCTGTGGGCAGTTGACAGGTTTGCCCGGAACTCCCAGTTGCCCTCCTGGGCTGGTTCCCGGCGAGACCTCTGTTGTGCACGCCTCGAGGTTGGTGACGGAGCATGGAGTTGGATCTGCCTTTTCTTCTGTCCCTGTGCAGCTTGGTGCTGAAATGCCCCCTTGGCTGGCCTGGGCTTGTCTTGCTGCCTCGTGTGGCTGCTCTGCGTGTCGGACACCCCTCCCGGGAGCACATCCCTTCGCCCACTGTCAGAGGCTGAGCTGGGATTGGCGGGAGGGAGCCAGACGAGTATCCCCGTCTGCGCCAAGCCTTACAGGTGCCAGGACAGGCAGGCCTGATGGGGCGCCGTGGTGGGTGCTGGGCGACCACGGGACCTCTGGAGACAGAGGACGTTCAGCAGGTCCTGGGTAGCGGGCAGCAGGGTGCAGGAGCCCGGGGAGGGGCTGAGTGTGACCATCATAGCTCCCCGATGCTTGTTCTGTGGCCGGAGGCCGAGGTCAGCGTGTCACAGGTGCCCCGGGCAGAGACGGGGGTGGGGTGGAGGTGTGCTTTAGGACCTTTTTATAGTCTCTGTCCCCCCACCACCACTTTTTTTTTCACATTTTCAAATGTCTAGAAAAGTTGCAAGAGCTACACAAAAGAACTTTTTGCTGGAAACTTTGCAAGCAGGTTGTCAACATACCTCATTATCCCTGAAAGCTTGAGTGTTTCCTAAACAAGGACTTTCTCCTTCCTGAGCACAACCAGGAAGCTGCTTCCTTAAAACTTTTGACCTTTCATGAAAGGCACCAGGGTCTGTCTAGAGTCCCTGTCTTGGGTCTTCCCTTCTGGAGTAGTCCCCAGTGACTCCTGGGCTCACATGGCTAAACTGGGGGTCAGGGCACAGTCCTCCAAACCCCACCCCCACATCTGTCCACGCCTCTGACACCAGCTGCTACTTCCGGGGCCCCCATTGTGGGGGGACCTCAGCCTTCTCAGTTTTAACAGTTCCCAAGGCAACTCCCAGAACTCAGGATATGCTATGCTGAGGACGGGGTTGCTGTTACAGAAGGGCTACAGAGCAGGGCCAGCTAAGGCAGGACTGCACAGGGTCAGGCCTGGGAGGTCTCGGATCACCACTCTGGTCCTCGGACCCGGTCCCAGCCGGCACTGATGTGCCTGTCCCTGTGGGGTGCCCTGGGCACTGTTGTGGAGTCCCAGCTGGGGCTTCAGTGCCTGGCACCACTGGGCATGTCAGCAGCCTCATTACTGAATTTAGGACACCGGCCCCTCTCCGCTGGCTACCACTTGGCTCAGAGCCCAAACTCTATATATAATCTTAGGTGGGTCTTTCTAGTCATCAAGCCCTCCGTTATAAACCATCAGGGCCACCATGAGTCAGAGACGTTGCTGTCACTCAAATTCCATGGGTGTCGAGTCAGGGCTGCAGCCAGACCGTTTCAGCAGTCAGTTCTGCAGACACAGGGCCCTGGACAGACCTGGAGGCACCAGAAGGGGCCTGGGCCCGGGCCTGGGGTTGCACTGGGCTGTTGCCTTGGCAGGAGAGCAGTGGGGATCCTCCCTGGGGGGGACTCCTGTCCATGGCCCTGCCTGGGAGTGTGTGGAGGCAGGACCAGGAGTGTGAGGGCCTGGGGCATGGGAGCTGGCCAGCCGGCCCCTGCAAGTGTGCCCAGTCCTGGTGACTTTCCTTTAGGAAGAGTGTGCTCTGAAAGAACACAGACCCCCACCCAGCTGTCGCTCCCAGGGTCCTGGGCCCCCGGCAGCATTGCTCAGGGGCTGAAGGGGGCAGTGGGTACAGGTGGCCTTTTCTGCAGACCAGGAGCTGAGATGGACGCTGAGACCACAGAGGCTGGGGCAAGCCTCTGGCCCTGGGCCCTGAGGGGTGGACGGAGGGGGGTCTGAGACTGCGCCTGCTGGGGCTGAGGGAGCCTGTGCCTGCAGGTCCTTGAGGATCGGCTTGCAGATCTCCGCGGACTACTGGTGGTGCACGAACGTCCTCCTGCGAGGGGTGGAAGAGGTCTGTCCGTGCGTCCTTGGTGACAGCTGGGCCCGCCTGTGCTGTGGGTGGGATTCTGGGGGAGCTGGGTGTTGGGAGGACTGAGGAGGTGCCTGCCTGCCCCCATCCCCCCTCCATGCCTGTGGTCAGAACAGCCCGGGGTACTCGGAGGTGATGTCTGCGTGTCATCAGCGGGCGGCGGACGCCCTGGTGTCCGGGGCCATCGACAATGGGGGCCTCTACGTGAAGCTGGGCCAGGGGCTGTGCTCCTTCAACCACCTGCTGCCCGCCGAGTACATCCGGACCCTGCGCGTGCTGGAGGACAAGGCCCTCACCCGCGGCTACCGGGAGGTGAGCCACCAACCCCCCGGAGCAGAGCTGGGTGGGCTCCGCGCGGCCTCCTCGCTTTCCTAAGAACCCCTCCCCCAGGTGGACGAGCTGTTCCTCGAAGACTTCCGCGCCCTGCCCCACAAGCTCTTCCAGGAGTTTGACTACAAGCCCATTGCCGCTGCCAGCCTCGCCCAAGTCCACCGTGCCCGGATGCATGACGGCACTGTGGTGGCTGTGAAGGTACAGAGCCCCCTCGGCAGTGGCCGGGGAGGGAGCGGCAGGCGTGGTGGCGGCAGGTGTGTGCCTTCTGTGCAGGTGCAGTACATTGACCTGCGGGACCGCTTCGACGGGGACATCTACACCCTGGAGCTGCTGCTCAGGTTGGTGGAGCTCATGCACCCCAGCTTCGGCTTCAGCTGGGTCCTCCAGGTAACTAGCCTCGGACAGGGGCGGCACCCTCTGCTGGCTGCACTGCGCCTGGCCCTGACCTGCCCTGACCTGCCCGCCCATGTGGCCCCAGGACCTGAAGGGGATCCTGGCCCAGGAGCTGGACTTCGAGAATGAGGCCCGGAACGCCGAGCGCTGTGCCCAGGACCTGAAGCACTTCCACTACGTCGTGGTCCCCCGCGTGTTCTGGGACATGTCCAGCAAGGTGGGCTGGGCGCCCTCTGGGTGGGGGCAGGGATGCACAGCCTGTGAGCTCAGCCTCTTGCTCTCCAGCGCGTGCTGACAGCCGAGTTCTGTGAGGGCTGCAAGGTCAACGACGTGGAGGCCATCAAGTCCATGGGGCTGACTGTGCAGGATGTGAGTGCAGGCGCCGGGTGTGGAGTGGGGACACGGGTGTGCCATGCACAGGGAATAAACATGAGGGAGAGAGCGCCTCATGTGCCCTGTGACCGTGGCCTGGCCCTCTCCCTGCCCAGATAGCAGAGAAGCTCATCAAGACTTTCGCTGAGCAGATCTTCTACACGGGCTTCATCCACTCGGACCCCCACCCTGGCAACGGTAGGACGCACCGCAGTGGGCAGGGCTGGGCCAGGGCTGGGGCGGGTGAGCATGAGTGTGTGCCCTGTCCTTAGTGCTGGTGCGGAAAGGCCCAGACGGGAAGGCAGAGCTGGTGCTGCTGGACCACGGGCTCTACCAGTTCCTGGATGAGACGTAAGTGTGGGGGTGCAGGACTGAGCCTGGCCTGTCCCTCCTGCTGGGCCGGGCTCACTCTGGGCCTCGCAGGGACCGGTCGGCCCTGTGCCAGCTGTGGCGGGCCATCATCCTGCGAGACGACAACTCAATGAAGACACACGCGGCGGCACTGGGGGTGCAAGGTGAGGCCAGGGCATGTGTGCGCGCCCGAGCTCAGGGGCATGTGGGCACGCAGCTTGACTCAGCCCGCCCCCAGACTACTTCCTGTTCTCGGAGGTGCTCATGCAGCGGCCCGTGCGCCTGGGGCAGCTGTGGCGCTCGCACCTGCTGAGCCGAGAGGAGGCGGCCTACATGCAGGCCATGGCGCGGGAGCACTTCGAGGACATCATGTCCGTGCTCAAGGCCCTGCCGCGGCCCATGCTGCTCGTGCTGCGGAACATCAACACCGTCCGCGCCATCAACACTTCCCTGGGCGCCCCTGTCGACCGCTACTTCCTCATGGCCAAGAGGTAGGAGCTGGCAGGGAGCCCCGTGGGGCCGGGGCGGGGCGGGGCAGGGGCGAGCTGGGCTGACCATGTCTCTGGCAGTGCCGTCAAGGGCTGGAGCCGCCTGACAGGCTCCACGTACACGAGCGTCTATGGCACCAGCCTCCTACGCCACATCAGGGTCATCTGGGAGACGTTCAAGTTTGAAGTGGCCCTGAGGTGAGTGGCCAGTTGGGCCCAGCGGGCACGTGGGAGGCCAGGGCCTCCTCCCCACTGACTTGTGACCCCTCCTCTCCTCTGCCCCCCAGGCTGGAGACCCTGTCCATGCGGTTCACAGTCCTCCTGATCCGAGTGCTGGTGTACCTGAAGCTCATGCCCAGGAACGAGGGGCTGTACGAGTACCTTGCAACCTAGGCCCTTGGGCAGGCGGCCAGGACTGGAGATGTGGACGCCCCTGACCCGGGACACGGGAGCAACTGTCGGCTTGAGTGGGGGGACCCCAGGGGCTCTGACCACTGGTAGGGCCAGGAGGCCCTGCAATGACCACACGTACTTCTCAAACCAAACAAATCTTTCTCTGTGTTTTGTACAAAAAGGGGTGGTGGCAGTGGCTGTGTCCAGGGGTCTAGAAGTGGGCAGTGACCCGGTCCGTCTCTAACAGGTCGTCCAGGATCTGTGGGGAGAGGATAGGTGAGGGGCGGGCAGGGGAAGTGGGGAGGGGTGGGGTGGGAAGGGGGACGGTCACTCACGATGTCAGGTGTGGTGCCGATCTTCTTGGCCAGCTCGCTGCGCTCCATGGTGCTCAGGTACAGGTAGCGGTTGAGCAGCTCTCCGTCCAGGATGTTGCGCACGGCATTCTGCAGGGTGCGCCGGTCCACGTGCAGCATCCTAGGGAGGTGCCAGGCATGGGCGCTGGGGCAGGCCTTGGGGGCGGGAGGGACAGACCTGGGAGGTGGTGGTGGGGCGACGTGGAGGCACGCTCACCGGAAGGCGCGGGGGTTGAGGCCGGCGTGGTGGGGCAGCATGGTGGTCAGCGCGTTCTGCAGCATCAGCAGCCGCCGGTAGGTCTTCTCTTGCATGGGCAGCAGGAGCCCGATGCCGCCGTCGAGGGTGGCTACGGGCACAGTGTGCGTTCGGTGACCCCGGCACCACCTGCCCGCCCGTGCTGCTGCCCTTGTCCCCGCCACCAGGCCCTCACCGAACCACGTGATGTGCTTGTTCTCCCACACGACCGACTTCTTGCTGGGCCCCTCAGCAGCACCTCGGCACGGGGTCCTCCAGAAGGTGTTCACGTGGGCACCCACGTGGAAGTCCGCCCGACGCAGCAGGCGCATGCCACCAAAGCTCTCCTTGGCTGGGCCAGGGGGACCTCGGGTCATGGGCTGCCCAGCCTCCGCCCGCCCCGCCCCGTCAGGCAGTACTCACCCTCCGGCAGGTACATGTACACCATGAGGTTGCGGTCACGGTCAGACACTGGAAGCAGAGCCCCGAGTCAGCTTGGTCACCACAGTCTCAGACGGGCCCCGGCCCACCCTGTACTCACCCAGGAAGCCCAGTTGGGTGCTGTCCACCATGAAGTCCACGCTGTACACTTCCAGCGGCTTGGCGTCCTGGGGACCGAGGGGTGGGTGTTACATCAGGGCCACCGGGGACGGACCACCTGGCACGGGGCCGTCCCCACCGCCCAGGGTACCCGGGAGACGAGGCTGAGCGTCTTGCTGTCCTCCTGGTAGCGCAGCAGCGAGATGCTCTTCATGACGTCGGCGGCCAGGATGAAGTTCTTGATGCTGATCATCTGGTGGATGTACAGCTGGGTGTCGATGAAGGCCATGCCCGTCAGCTCGCTGGCACGCAGGCTCCACAGGAAGATCTGTGGTGGGAGAGGTGGCAGCCAGCGGCTCGCAGGCAGGTGGGGCCGAGGGTCGGCACAGGCCACAGGGCAGGGCCCAGACCCACCTTCTGGCCGATGGCCGACACCAGGTGGCCGTTGCAGTGGCACAGGGCGGTCACAGGCCCCTTCTGTTCCTTCTCGTACAGCACCTTGAACTTGTTCTTGGTCAGGGGCTGGCCGGGCTCGGGCACCACCTCGATCACATCCATGATCAGGATCTGCATGCAGGGAGGGAGGTGGCCACGTGAGGGAACGCACAGGGGCTGCTGGCACACGGGTCCTTGCCCGCTGGCGCTTACCCGCCCACGGCAGGTGACCTCCTCCCCCTGCATGAGGCAGGTCCCGGCAGCCACGTAGCCTTTGAGGCCTGACACCGTCTCCTCGCTGCGCAGTGACACTGTCTTCATGCAGGTCACGTGCTCCCACTCCTCCAGCTCGATCCTGCAGGGGTCGGGGTCAGGATGCAGCCCTGCCCCCCACCTCCCTCCCGCCCCACCTGACCCAGCCTCACCTGGCGTTGGGGATGGCCTCCCAGCTGACGGGAGAGATGAGCTGGATGGAGAAGGCCTCCTGCTGGGGGTGGATGTAGCGGTCATCTGCAGAGACAGGGCTCCGGTCAGGGAGGGGCGGCCCCAAGAGCAGGCCCGGCCGAGCGTCTCCTACCTCTCTCGATGTTCTCAAACTCCTTCTCCTCGCCCGTCATGCGTGGGATCCGGGTACATGCGATGTTCGTGCTGGTGGCCACGGCGTACACCTGGAGGAGTGGAGGTGTCACGGACCAGAGACCAGGCCCAGAAGGTCCCTGGCCTTCAGGGGGGCTCAGACCTTGGACTCCACGTGGTAGGCCACATAGTGGGCCGTGCAGCGCAGTGGGATCTTCCTGACGGGCCACGGGGCGTCGTAGGACAAGTAGGCAGGCAGGACGCTGATTCTCAGCTCACCCTGGATGTTGAGGGGTCAGTGAGGCCAGGCACCCAGAGAGCAGCAGGGGACCCCAGGCCCTTAGGGCTCCCTGGGATCGGCCTCCGCTCTATGCAGCACGGTGAGCAGGCGGCTGGGGTCGTCCAGGGCAAGGAAGGACCAGGACCCGAGCGCACTGGAGGCTGGAGGCAAAGGGTGGCCTCACTGGCCATGCCAGGGTCTGCTGACAGGCAGGGGCCAGCCCCTCCCTCACCCAGTCCTGGTGCATCAGCACCGTCATCACGGGTTCTCGGGTGACAGACGAGGAAAGGGAGGCTCAGAGAGGGGAGCGCGTCAGCCAGCCACAGCGCCTAAGGGGCAGAGCTGGGGTCTCAGCTGAGAGCAGTGATGGTGCCTGAACTCCGGTCGCCCAGGCAGGTGACCTCCACCTTCTCAGCAGTAAGCCCAGTCTCACCTCCTCAGCCGTGCGCCACCCTCTGCACCCCGGCTCCTCCCGGGGCTCTGTTCCTGGCCCTGCACCTCACTGCTGGCAGCCCCACCAGCAGCTACCTGTCTGTTGAAGTAGAGGAAGCCGCGGGGGCAGTTGACGTTGTGGAAGGGGGCGAAGGAGTCGATGGGGCCGTCGATGCCCATGGGGTGGAGCCGCAGGGCCCCCCGGCTGGTCACCAGCAGCCAGTGAGGTGAAGGCCCGCAGATGAAGACCTGGGGGCAGCACCATGAGGAGCCTGCGGGGCGAGGCCCCGCCTCTGAGCCCCCCAGGCCCCGCCCCCACCGCGCGGCCCCCAGGCCCCGCCTACCCCCGAGTAGCCGTAAATGTCCTCGAAGTAGCGGAAGCGCGCCACGCGCCCGCGGGCCGCGGCCCCCTCCTCGGCGCCGCCCCCCTCCGCCTTCTTCTTGGACAGCTTGGGCTTCTTCTCCCGGAAGTTGATGTTATGGGGGACCTGGGGGGGGGGTTCTGTGAGCACCCGCCCCGCCCCGCCCTGCCCCGCGCCCCCGGCCAGCCCCGCACCTTCTTGAAGCGAACTTTGAGGTTGCCCTGGCCGAGCTGCGAGTCGTGGGCAAAGGCCTCGTAGATGAGGAGCTCCTGGTCCACGTGCACCTGGGGGGTGGGGGTCAGGGGGTCGGTCAGGGCCTGGACCACGCCGGCCCCGGGGGGAGGGCCTGCCCGTGCTTACCAGCAGGTAGGGCCGGCTCTGGCGACTCCCGAGGGCCACCAGCAGCACCTCCTTGACGAGGGGCAGCTCCCCCTGGCGCGTGGCCTCCTCCTTGCGGGCCTCGCCCTGCGTGGTGGGCTGGCCGAACGAGCTGTCCACCAGCACCCGCTGCCCCACCGGGAAGTTCTTCACCAGGAACACCAGCCGCCAGTCGGGGAGCTGGTAGATCTGAGAGGAGCGGGTGGTTGGCAGGGGCAGGAGGGGGCGGGACGGCGGGGCGGGCACCGGGCGTCACCCACCTCCATGGTTCCGTTCTCCCGCACCAGGAGGCACCAGTGGGTGGGCTCCGCCCGGAAGAGGGCAGGGTCCCGGTCGGTGGGGGGCTGGCTGCTCCTGCGCGCCTCCTCCTTGCTGGGGCTGAAGAGGGAGCCCGAGTCGCCGTACAGCATCTCCTCCTCGTCGTCCACGGTGGGGCTGGGAGCACAGGGTGGGTCAGGTGCGGCCCGCCCTGGGGACCCCGCCCTGGGGACCCGGCCCCACACACCTGGTCTCTGACCCTGGGCCCTCCGCCTCGGAGCCACTGCGCCCGCCCAGCTCGTCGCGGCTCCCGCCCAGGCGGCTCTCGGTGGTGAACATGCCACTGACGTCGCGGTACACACACATGGCGATCACCTTGGACTGCTGTGGGGGGAGGGGCTCAGTCAGTGGTGGAGGAGGGGCGGGGAAGGGCCCCGGGGGAGGGGGCGGGGCTTACATGGTGCAGCGGCGGCTTGTGCAGGGCCAGGCGGTGGTGGCGGCCGCCGTATGAGTCACTCTTGAGCAGGAACATGGTGACATGGCCCTCGGAGCTCATGATGACCACGTAGGGGTCCGCCACGGCGCACTGCACGATGGGGGAGCCCAGGTCCACGGGGATGAAGTGCAGCTGGTTCACTGCAGACACGGGCCAGTCAGGACACACTGCCCCCACCCGCCAGCCCGCCCACCAGCCCGCCCGCGCCCACCAGGCCCACCTCCTTCCAGCAGGCGGATGCCCAGCGGCGACACTTGCACGATGTAGCGGTTGTCGCCGATGTTGCCGGCAAACACCGTGGGGCCCTGCGTGGCGAAGCCACTGGTGTCCAGCTCCATGATCTCCTGCCCGGTCTGCAGGATCTGTGGGCGACGGCGGTGAGGCACACTCCCTGCAGGGGCTCCGCCCAGGCACCCTCCCCCAGGCCCTCACCATGGTGGAGTCCTCCCGGCTCAGAATTAGGAACCCGTGTCTCCGCCCGTCGTCCTCTGTGTCAGGGGTGCACGGCTCCTGCTCGGCGCCCTCGCCCTGCGGGGTCTCCTCCTGGGAGGGGAGGGCAGAGAGCACAGCTCTCACCACCCAGCCCGGTGCCGTGAGGGGCAGCTCCTCAGTCAGCCAGAGTGAGTTCTGACGCCTCAGCCCCCGCCCCGGCCTCACAGACACAGCACTTGTCGCCCTCGGGGCCTTGCAGCCTGGGGCGCACGCACCTGCTCCTTGCGCACAGGGGCGACCACTGTCCACATGTCATAGCAGCCAGGAAGTTCAAAGGTCGTCACCACCTGGGGCCGGATGCTCTTCTGGAAGGACAATGGGCTGCATCTGTCCACCCGGGTCCCAGGAGGCCCCCCCTCCCCGGGCCTGCCCCCAACTCACCTGCAGCACCGACAGGGCCCCATTCTTGCCGTAGCCGGAGCACAGCACGATCTCCAAGTCTGGCTCAGGGCTGTTCTGAAACTGCAGGGGCTGAGTGAGGACCGGGCCCCGGCAGGCCACCCGCCCACCTGCACACCGACCCTGCCCCCTTACCCCCCGCCCTCCCGACCCCCCGCCCTGGCACCTCTTCGGACAGGAAGGCGGGCTCGCCCATGGCCGCGTTGGCACAGGGTCCAATGTTGAGGATGCTGTCACACACCTGAGGGCGGAGCAGTGGTCACGCGGGCGGGCGGACCCACTAGGGTGGGGTGGGGCCTCTTCTGAGCACAACCTCACCTCAAAGGAGTAAGTGGCCAACTGGGTGCCCGACTGGGCCTCGCTGCCGTACACCTCGATCTCGTCCACCTCGTCCTGCGGCCCAGACTGGCCACCTGCAGCACACGGAACGCTGAGCCGCCCTGCTCTCTGGCCCCAGCTCCGCCCCTGCTCCGCCCTGCCCTCTCCCCGCTCACCTGACCAGCCCACAGAGGAGTCCACTCGCTTCTTCTTGGACAAAGGCTCTTCCTGTGAAGCAGGAGGCCGTGAGCAGCCGGGGACGCCCTGCACAGGGCAGCGTCCCCACAGGCCCGCCACACCCACCTTGTCGGCGGCGTCCCGGCCGGCACTGGCCGGAGCCTCCTGCAGCTTCTCCGTGTACTTGAGCAGCAGGGAGTTTCCCAGGCGAGAGCCGAGGAACAGGTACCCAGGCTCCATGGTGACCATCTGAGGGGGGATTGGGGGTGGTGAGGTGGGGCTGGACCCAGACCCAGACCCAGACCCAGACCCGCCCGCAGCCCCACTCACGCTGCTGGTGAGCACGCTGGCTGCCGCCTTGTCGAAGTGGAAGGCACGGACGCTGCGCATCCCGTCGGTGATGAGGGTCAGCACGTAGCTGAGGGAGAGGGATGCTGAGCTGGGCACGGCTTCCGGGGGTGGGGGGTGGGCGGGGCGACAACACTGGGGTACGGGGCTCCCTGGAGGGGAACTCACATCTCTCCGCCCTTGAGGGAGATGACCATCTTGTCATAGGAGATGAAGGTCGCCTGGGCACAGTCAAGAGTGATCCGCACGCCCTCCTGGGTGCCTGTCGAGGCGGAGGAGGGTGTCAGGGACCCAGCAGCCCCCTCCCCCCTGGCCCCGAACCACCCCCCACCCTGCCCGACCCACACTCACGCAGAGGGAAGGCGGTGGTGCCTGAGGTGAGGCTGTTGAGGGCCACGCCGTACGGGGGGACACTCTGGTTCAGGTACAGGAGCGAGTTGACTGCGAAGACCACCACCCCACCTGGAGGAGGACAGGCTGGTGGGCAGGGCCCGGGCGCTCCCCACTCCCTCCCCCCACCCGCCAGGCCCTCACCTATGGGCTTGGGCACCGCCAGGGCCTGGGTGCAGTCGAAGGGCAGGCTGGTGAGGGACCAGATGACGGGGTGGACCTTCTGGGTGATGTTCAGCGAGATGGCCACGATGGAGCACGTGTCCTGCCGCACGGCCACCCGCCTGGGACCAGCAGGGGGTCAGCCAGGGTCCCGCCCCGCCCCCGCCCCGGGGCCGCCGCAGAGGGGCCTCACCCGGGCCACGTCTGGTTGGGCTCGAACAGGATGAGCAGGGTGGGCTCGTAGTAGCCGTGCAGGAACTGCAGGTCGGCGATGTTGAGCAGCTTCTCGTCCAGCGCGCGCACGTCGATGATGTAGCTGGGCAGGAAGCTGGACCTCTGTCTGGGGGGGCGGGGGGGGGAGAAAGGGCTTCAGCGGGCGGAGGGCGGAGGGCAGAGGGGGCTCGTCCCCCCCCCCCCCCCCCCCGTGCTCCGCACTCACCCCTCGCCCACGAGCCCCTCGTGCTCCTCGGCCAGGCTCTCCCGGCGGAAGGGCAGCACCACCAGCCGCGTGCCGTAGGTGAGCATGGCGGCGCACCGCCCATCGGGGTCCACCCGCACCCGCGGCGCGTGCACGTTCTGCACGAACCCATCCTGGGGGCGGAGACCGGAGGGCAGCCCCTGGGCCGGGCCAGCGGGAGACCCCGGGGGAACGAGGGGGCGGGACAGGGCCGGGCTTGGGGGAGGAAGGGGCGGGGCGGGGTAGGGCACAGCCTGCCTACCCGCAGCTCCGGCTCCTCAAAGTAGTGCAGCGACAGCGTCTTCAGGTCATGGGTGCCCGGGTCATACTCCACCACGGACAGCTGGGGACGGCAGGCCAGAGCTCTGACCCGCCCCGAGCCCCGCCGCCCGCCAGCCCGTCGCCGTGCCCAGGACCCCGCCACCCGCTGCGGGCTGCCCACCTTGGCGTCTTTGAAGCTCAGCAGCAGGGCGTCCCGCTTGGCGCCGGCCAGCTGCACGCTGGCCATGGACATGACGTTGCCGAAGAAGGAGAAGGAGGCCACCAGCTCCAGCTTCTCCCGGTGCTCCCTGTGAGCCTTGCCCTCTGGGGGGAGGTGACGGGCACAGGTTCGGTTCCCGCCGCGGCCGCAGCCGCCCACCCGCAGGCCTGCGACCCGCACAGCCGCCCGGGTGCTCACCTGTGCTCCTGTCATTCTTGGCCGGGGCCTGGAGGGAGGAGAGGAGGCGGTGAGGAGGCGCTGCTGCACCAGGAGCCCCCCCTCGGGAAGGATGAGGAGGGACCACCCAGGGCGGCCCGGACGCGGCCCTCAGTGGAGCAGGAAGCACGAGGCCGATGGAGAGCCACACACACCAGCCCCACAGGCGCACACCTGGGTCCCCAACCTGGACACGGGCTTCTCCTGAGCCCACCCCCACGGAGGGTCAGAGGTTGGGCAGATGCTCTACACACCCCTAACCTGCCTGGCTCTGCCCCCCCAGAGTGAAGGGGTGGGGGGGTGTAAACAGGGCTAGAGCAACACAAACGTGCCGTGTCACTTGGGGCCAAAGTGCTCCTTTGAGCCAAAATGTCATCAGTCAAGGAGGCCTGCTGTATCCCCAATGTAACCAACGAGGAAATGGCCCAAAACGTGCAACAAAATAACAAATCAAAACACACAATACAAAGCGAAGCCAAGAAGGAAACAGTGAGAAATAAACCAGAAGACACTGAGACAGTCCTTCAGCCCCAAATACCGGAACCACATCCCGTGTGGACACTCCAACGAGAAGACGTGTCACTGCTGGACAGAGTGGGTCTTAAGGTGAAAAGTAACAAGAGACACTTTGGGACTGAAAGATCAGTTCACAAGTGAAAGCCCTAAAGAAGTGTAACATCGCCCTAAGTCGGTCTGAGGAAGCAGCTTTAAAACACACACACAGCCGAGACCGGTGTGGCTCAGTGGATAGAGCGTCGGCCTGTGGACTGAAGGGTCCCGGGTTCGATTCCGGTCAGGGGCATGTTACCTTGGTTGCAGGCACATTGATCAGGAGGCAGCTAATTAATGTCTCTCTCTCATCGATGTTTCTAACTCTCTATCCTCTCCCTTCCTCTCTGTAAAAAGTCAATAAAATATATTTTTAAAAATCAATAAAATATATTAAAATATTTTAAATAAAATATATTAAAACACACAGACACTCCTGCCGGGCAAGTACACCACCTCGGCCGTCTCTGGAATTCCCTTGGATGTTCTTAATTCTTGTCTCTTTCACGTAAATCTAGGAGATTACTAAATCTAGTGAGAAACTTATTGCATCTTTGAGATGGATGAACCGGGGACTGTGCTTTGTGGGGCTCGGAGCCGCC
>JAAGEH010000174.1:0-10953 GCA_011751065.1 Lasiurus cinereus | reverse complement strand
ACACATACATATTTACATATACATATACACATACATATATACACACACATATATATACACACATATACATATACATGTATACATACATATATACTTTCTGTCCCTCTCCCTTCCTCTCTTTAAAAAATCAATAAAAACATAGACATATATACATACATATATACACACATACATATATACACACATACTTGTATATATGTGTGTATACATGTATGCATACACACACACACATATATATACATATACGCACACGCACCCACACACATATATATATATAAATAACAAGGAAAGGGACCTCCTCCCCACCCTCCCCCGTCGAGGGGCAGGCGGGGAGGCCGGGGCCCGGCGAGCTGGGGCGCTGGGGCGGGCCCCCCACCTGCAAGGCGGCGGCGTAGTCCTCCATCTCGGCCAGCCGCTCCCCGACCTTGCGGAGCGCCACGGCGCGGCCCAGGGCGTCCCCCGCGCGCTCCCGCAGCCGCAGCTCCCGCCGGTGCTCGCGCAGGGCCTCCGAGTAGCGGCCTGGGGGCGGGGGCGAGCGGGGCGGGCTTCAGCCTCCCGCACCCCGTCCCGCACCCCCCAGACCCCCCCCCCAGCCCCCCGGGGGGACCCCCGCCCCCCGGCCCCGGCCCCGCGCACGCGCACACAGCACGCACCATGGCTGGCCAGCAGCTCCCCCAGCTGGTGGCACAGGGCGGCCTCCTCGCGCCGCTGCCCGCCGGCCTGCGCCTTGGCCTTGGCCTTGGTCAGCTCTGCAGCGAGAGAGCACGAGGCCCCGGGGCGCTGAGCCGCTGCGCCCCGGGACGCCCCGCTCGCAGCCCGGGCGCGCGGCCGGGGCACTTACGGCGAAGCTCGCGGTCCAGGCTCATCGTCCGGGGACGGCGCCGGGGCCGAGCATCCGCATTTCCCGCGCTCCGGCGGCCCGGCCCGCCCTCACCCCCTGCGCAAGCGCAGCTCCGCCACGCCCCGCGCGCGGCGCAGAGAGCATCCCGGGAAGTGTAGTCCAGCCCTGGCGCCCGGAGCATCCCGGGAGCTGTAGGCTGGCTGTTGCTGGTCGGGAAGAGCTTCTCTGGGAGAGGGTAGCTGCCTTGCACAGGCTCGGGGTCGTTTGCATGCAGAGTTACCCGCATGCTGCCACGGCCCCGCAGGCTCCCTCCTTCCCTTCCCCAGCCTGGCCCCGCCACACCAAACCCATCCCAGGTGCGAATTTCCCTAAGGGGGCGCTGTCCTCATGCAAGAGGAGGTGATGGGTGATCCGCAGGCTGAGAATTTGTGCAGATCCTCGTGCTCAGACGAGCCCCGAATGTGGCTGCACCTACCGACCCTTTTGGAGGCTCACACTGGGTGCTGCTAGGAGAGGGGAGTATTTCTGCGTTATTGCTGCAGATCCAGGCAGCCAGAGTGTCCCTCGCCCCAACGCGAATGCTGGCTGCACGTCTGCACCCCGTGGGTTTGGTGCATCCAGGCCCCCCTGGCTCTGATCGCCCGCCCTGGCCCCGCGCTGGGAGGGAGATCCTCAGCACCTGCCACACCTGGCTGGGGCTCAGTCCCTGCCCATGGCATGCCCAGGGCACCGGGTGCCGTGGCTGGTGTCCCAAAGGCCCCAGAGGAGGCATGGAAAGGAAGGAGTGGGAGATGGACGTGTTTATGTTTATTTTTAAATTTTTTAAAAATATATATATTTTATTGATTTTTCACAGAGAGGAAGGGAGAGAGAGTCAGAAACATCGATGAGAGAGAGACATCGATCAGCCGCCTCCTGCACACCCCACAGTGGAGATGTGCCCGCCAGCAAGGCACATGCCCCCGACCGGAATCGAACCCGGGACCTTTCAGTCCGCAGGCCGACGCTCTATCCATTGAGCCACACCGGTCTCAGCTATGTTTATTATTTTAAAAAGTAATAGTTTGCCGAGACCGGTTTGGCTCAGTGGATAGAGTGTCGGCTTGTGGACTGAAAGGTCCCAGGTTCGATTCCGGTTGGGGGCATGTACCTTGCTTGTGGGCACATCTCCACTGTGGGGCGTGCAGGAGGTGGCTGATTGATGTCTCTCTCTCATTGATGTTTCTGACTTTCTATCTCTCTCCCTTCCTCTCTGTAAAAAATCAATAAAATATATTTTAAAAAAAAAAGTAATAGTTTGATTTTTAGAGAGATGAAGGGAGAGAGAAACATCAGTATGAGAGAGAGAACATTGATCAGCTGCCTCCTGCATGCCTCCTACGGGGGATCAGGCCTGCAAACCCGCACCCCTAGCACGTGCCCCCGACCAGGAATACAACTGGCAACCTCCTGGTGCACAGGATGACGCCCAACCGACCAAAGCCACACAGGCAGGGGCGGGGGTTTCTTCTCTAGGAAAATCAGGAGACTCCCCCAGTGGGGTAAAGCCTCACCCAGTGGGTGGACGACAAGTCTGTTAAGGAGGGAGGGATGGGTCCTTAGGTCCAAGAAAGGTTACCCTGGGACTCTCACTGCCCAGGCCACAGGGGTGCAGAGGGGTGAGGCCAAGCCTGAGGAGCTGCCAGAGTTGGGACGTTAGACCTGAGGCCCTCCTCCTCTTCTGAAGAGTGCAGTGCTCCGTTGAGAACCCGGGCAGGCCTGGTTAAGGGGAGGAGCAGTACCAGGAGGTGGACTGGACCAGCTGAACGGGCAGAGCTTCTAGAAAGATGGTGACTGACTGAGCTCCCACTGCAATACCAGCATTCTCAAGGCAGCCCAGGTTCCTGGGGGCCCGATTGCCCTCCAGAAGACCCGACTGCTCCGTGCCTCAGTTTCCCCACTGATCAGACATGGTGCTGAGCTCAGGGGCTGGAGGTGAGGAGGCCACAAGCTGGAAGACTAACAGAGCCCCCGGGAAGCCCACCCAGGAGGCTGTCTTCTCGTAAAGAAACACAGACAAAACGTGGTTTGGAATTTCTTTAAAACTCTAGTTACATACAGAAGAAAATAATCCAAAGGAAACGCAGACCGCACAAAGGGACACGTATGTCATTTCCAACAGTGATTAAAAACACCTCTCGCTCCACTCTTTAAAAAAAAAAATTACTTTTATTGTTCTTGCAACCTCTCCTGCTTTGGGCGAACTGAGAATGGAGTGCTCGCAGGGAGTGGGGTTGGGGAGCAGGCTGCCCCCACAGCCCCAGAGAGGTGGCACCTCTACCCGCTCAGGTCAGGATGCCAAGAGGGCAGGGGGTCCTGGGGACAGACCACTGGCGTCTCTGTAAAATCAGTGGCCCGGAGATGTGATGCCACAGGTATGTGGCAACCCCACTGGAGCCAAAATTCACCAGGGTTCTTGCCCCCTCCTCCCCCCACCCCCAGCTGCCAGGGGACATGACAGGGCCAGGATGTGATCACAGTCCTCTTGGGCAACCCAGACACACCCGTACTTCCTGCAAGGCGGGCCCTGACCTCCATCCCATTCCCTCACCCACCCGTGGCTGCAGGCAAGGTGGGCTGTAAGCCCTCACATGTGGCGGACCCTCCTGCCACACACACACACGGCTGGCTGTTGGTCCCAGGAAGCCACATACCTTCTTCCACCTGCACACAGAACCTGCCCTCTCCCACCCTGCCCACTGGCGCTGCCCTCGTTGACTCAATCTCACACAAGCCACCCAGGCACAACTGGAGGCCCCATCCCAGCCTGGATACCCTCATACCACCATCACTTGGAAACCCAGAAACTCTTAAGAGAAGGGTTCAGTCCCCAAGAGAGGCCGAGATGCAGTGACACAGCACCATCTCCTTCGCAGGGCCCCTGACATGCGTCTACCTGAATGTCTCCTTTCCGCCCACCAGGTGGGGGACTGCCCGAGGACAGTGGGACACCCCAGGGGGTGTTCAAGTTGAGATCGAAGGGGGTAGAGGGCTGCAGTGGGGTCCTTTGTTAGAGCGCCTCCTGGTCCCCTCAGTGGCCAGGCCGTCTGCAGATGAGCGACCCCCCCCCAAAAAAAAACCCCATGCCCTGGGCTGGAGCAGGAAGCCAAAGAGCTCCCTCAGAGTAGCCTGGGAAGCCAGCCTGGCAGGAGAACCACGTGGAGGGCCAGGAGAGGGAGGAGCCCGAGAGAGAGACCAAGCTGTGGCTGCATTGCCCACCGAGCCCTGCAGCCTCAGAGCCCACCTGGCCGGGGGGCAAAGGAAACAGTTCTTTGGTATTGAAGCAATGAAAAGCTGTGTCTCCTTAGCAAAGGCGGGGGTGGGGGGCGGTTCTCCAGGAGCTGAGAGGGTTCCAGGGTCCTCCAGACAGGGGTACCTTTATCCTGAGGCCCACACACACCAAGCATGCTCACTGGGGCTGGGCTGCAGGGTCGTGGAGCCTGCGTGTGTGTGTTTGGGGGGGGAGAGGAGGGAGAGGGGGCGCGTGCACCAAAGTCGAGGCTAGGAAGGGACCGCCACCCTCCAGTGAGAAACTACGCTGCCCAGGCGCTGACCTCCACAGACGGGTCCCAGACGCGGGACTAGCAGCTGGTCCCGAGCGCCCGGGACCCTGAGCACAGACTGGCTTACCTGGCCCTCACCAGCCAGGCTCCGCCACCACCAGTGGCTCCCCAAGCTTTCCTCACAGCCTAGTGTGGTGCCCTCACTGCTGAATACAGAAGAGAGAGTCTCTCTCCTGCTTCTTGGCATAACTTACAGAGGAGCCCGAGAAGAATTTCATTTATTTCCTGGGAAGAGACAGAATTTCACCCTGCATTCCGAAACATCCGTGAGCCCCGGTGGCCAAGTCCTGCCTCCCTGGAGTGGCTGGGGGGGGGGGCTGGAGGGGGGTGCGCGGAGGCCGTGAGAGACCCCCTGCCCCTGTCCACTCCCCTGCTGGGGCTAGGGCGGAGGAAGCGGCCTCTCCGAGTGTCTCCTAGGGGCACACTGAGGGAGAGGGGCGGCTCGGACCACCCCCTCCTCGGCCACCAAAGTTTCCCCGCTGTCCAATCGCAGCCACGCCTTTACCCTCGAACACAACAGAAAGTAGGAAACAAGGTGCCTTTTTAATTGCAATCAGATATGCTGTCTGAAGCCAGCGCCCGAGCCCGGCCCAGGAGCTGCGTGCGGCCCAGGGCAGGCAGGGCGCTTCGCCGCGTGGCAGAGGCCGGCGGCGGGCGGGTCTGCTGAGCTCGCCTGGCGGGGTTCCCTGGACCGGCCTCCGCGCCCTGGACCCCGGGAAGGCAGGCGGAGAGGGCCAGGTGGTGAGCGCTCACACCTTCGCACACGCATGCAGACTTTCCCGTGGTCGCGTCGGTTCCTCCTCTTCCTCCTCCTCCTCCTCCTCCTCCTCCTCCGCTGAGATGGTCGGACAGCCCTGCAAAGCCGCGCCAGGCAGGTGTGGGCAGCGCAGCGGCGCCTACTTCTGGATCTGGAAGAGGAAGAGCCGCAGGTTGATGTTCTTGGCGGCCAGCAGCTTGTTGCACTCCACCGAGTCCACGATGGGCAGCGGCACGTAGTCTGTCTCGTTGCTTTCGTTGGTGAAGACAAAGTGGTAGATGACGGGGCTGATCTTGACGTCGTCATAGGGGCCCTTGAGCAGCAGGAAGGAGCACTCCAGGGGCGCTGTGACCTTGCTCTTGAGGAGCAGCTGGAAGGACAGGGTGCGCTTGCACGACAGGTTGGGGTTGCGCTCCGAGTCGTTGACTCGCGCCTTCAGGACCCACGTCTGGTTCAGCACCGTGAACCGTGGCGTCTCGTAGTACAGGCGCGTGATGAAGTCGTCCGTGCGGTACGGCCGGAACTGGACCTCTGTGGAGACAGACAGGGGCCGGACAGAGCCGGCAGTCAGGGGGGGTGGGCCGGGCTGGTAGCGGTGCCTTCCGACCAGCCGAGGACACAGGCTCAGCCAGGGAGGAAGGCAACTTACCAGGACTCGGGTGCTCTACTTGTCACAAGGCAAATCAAAGGCAATTATGGCAAATGGAGGCACACACAAGCTTTGGGGAGAGAAGTGACACGCGTTAGCTGCAGGGAGTCCAGAGGCAGTGAGGTGGATGGCCAGCCCGCCCCTGGCCTCCCTCCTGGCCCCCGCCCGCCCAGGGCCATGGTAAGCAGACACACAGACAGGATGCAGTTCTGAGAACAGTGCACTTTATTGGTTCCATACAGAGCTGCCAGCAAGCCGGCAGGCGGGCCAGTGCGTGGCATCTGGCCAGAGTTGCGCGCTGGCAGGCGGCCCGCTGCTGTGCTCTGCTGTCCAGTCCTCAGCACAGCACGTGCCCAAGGCCGGCTTGTCCCTCCAGTGGCGGCCAGTCCTTCCTGCGCGGATGGGCTCCCTGCCCTGCCACCGCCCACGTCACGGCGCCTTGGCCTGCCCGGATATCGAGGTCTGCCTGGGCTCTGTGCCGCGGCGCCCACCGGGGAGACCGAGGCTGAACTACCCAGGCCCCAGGCCCTCCGCCTCTCGGCCTGGGCAGGCCACGCTGAGCCAGGCCCAGTCCAGCAGCATGGTGACCGGCTGCCAGCGACCGCCCTTGGTGCTTTGAGCTGGCCCTCGGCACGGGCCGGGCAGTAGAGGCCGGAGTCTCCCTGAGCATCAGCAGGTGCTTCTGGCTGTTCTTGTCTAGACCAGGCTCTGGCCCGGCTCCTGTTCCCAGCATGTCCAAAGGCAGTGAGTGACCAGGAGATCCAGTGGCCCGAATGCGGTCCAGCCTGCCTGTCCCTGGGAGTCCATTCCAGCTCTGCGTTTTGAGCTGGGCACCCTCAGCTTGCTCTGAAGCCCTGGCCCTGAGCATCTTCTGGTGGCCTCGGAAGCTTTGTGGCCACGGCAGCCTCACACCCACGTGCAGGACCCAACGTGACGAGAGTTCTTCTGGCCCCTGGCTCTGCAGGGCAGGCCACCAGTTCCTGGGCCCCCAAGACATCCCTCCCACCCCCCCCCCCCACAGCGAGGACCCCCCCGTGCTGAGGCAGGAGGGCCGGTGGGGACGACGGGTGGGAGGGGCCTGTGAGAGCCATGCAGGTGCCCTGAGGTCCTGCCGGGGCCCGCCCCTGCGCAGCCTCGGTCCATCTTCTCCCCCAAGGTGTCTGTCCTCCACTCAGGAGCTTGTTCAGAGACCAGCCGCCTGGCTCGGCCTGTGCCCACTGCCCAGCGCCCAGTGCTCCCAGGCTCCCAGCCGCCAGCCCCAGGCTCGGTGGCCCGCAGGGGTGGCGGGCGCCTCACCTGTGTAGCCGATCTTCTCGAAGCTCAGCAGGCTAAAGATGCTGTTGTAGAGCTGCATCTCCTTGCGGTGGCTCTGGTCCATCTCGTCCAGGATCTCCATCAGCTCATTGCCCGTCTTGGTGGGGTGGGCACAGGCGGCCTCGTGCACAGTCAGCTCGTGGAAGGGGCCGTGCCACGGGCAGCCAATTCGCTTGTACTTGCACTGGGTCACCCTGGGGGCGAGGGGGCACCGTGGTCAAGGCCTATGCCTCAGGCCTCCATTCAGCCGCACACAAGCTGCTCCCTGAAGCGCACACTCAGTGTGTGTGGCCACCCAGGGAGAGGACAGAGTGTGAGACGGAGGGAAGGAGCTGTGTGAGCACAAGCCACTCACACCCACTGTTGTGGGTCGCCGTCCTGCTGGGAAACAGTGGCTGCCGACTACTGACCCGGACCCGGTACAGCTCCCTCCGAGCGAGGCTCCTGGCCAGGCCCAGCTGCTGGGGACGGGGGGAGTGGCCAGGACTGGGCGGGGTGCCTCGCACCGAGACCCCAGAGCCCCTGAGCTGGCCACTGTCTCCTGGGCCCAGGAATGCCAAGGACAGCCTCTAAGAGGCCACCTCACATCCAGAGCTCCAGGGCGATGTCCAGACAGCCACTGTGCACAGTTCCGAGCCCCCGACCCTGTGGTCCCTTAGCAGCTTCACGCTGGCCCAGTCCTACAAGGGCAGAAGGCAAGGCCCGGGCAACAAGCACCAGCCGGGACGCGGTGCACCCTGAGGCTTTGCCTGCCCGGCAGCCGGCAGCCAGGCGGTTACCTGTCTTGGCACTCCTCCTTCTGATGCCTCTCCAGGAGAGAGCGGGGGAACTGGCGCAGGCAGAAGCCACACTCGGAGGGCAGCTCGCTCACGGCTTTCTCCACAGCCAGGTTGCGGCAGCAGAGGCTCTTACTGATCTCACAACGACAGTTGGGGCACGTGGCCTGCTCCTCCTTCAGCCGGGCATCTGCTAGTAGGTGGATAAAACAGCCAGCGCACATCAAGTGACCGTTAGTACACTGCGAAGAAGGAAAGGGAGATGAGCTCACAGACCTGTGGCCTCGCGCGTACACACGTGTACACGTATACACACACACACACACACACACACACACACACAGCACCCACGGGGACACTCCTGAGTAGGGTCAGGCCTCTTTCCTGGAGCCCTGCCGAGACACAGCCAGCCGGTTCCTGGCGAGCTGGTCCTCAGGGTGGCCTGTGGCAGCTCGCAGAGGTTCCAGCTCAGCCCCGAGCAGGCCTGCTGCTGGGGAGCCTGGCCTTTCCCATCACAGGAGTCGGGGACGGTCCTGAGGCCCCTGGGTTGGGTGCCTACAGGAGCGCAGCCGCTTGGTGGAGTGTGACGGCCGGTGCTGTTCCCGGCCTTCAGAAGGGCCACCTCATGCTGGGGCTGGGACCTGTCCCTTCCCCTCTGCCTCCTTGACGGGCACAGGTGAGGAGGCAGCTGCCACCCACCCAGGGACGGTGGCTGCCTGCAGGTGCCTTCCCAAGACTTGGTGGCAAAAAGCTGGTGCGGGGTGGGGAGGCCGAGTTGGCCTGGGACAAGGGCACAGAGACAGTGCCTGCCAGAGGGAGGTGGGAACGGTGGGGGAAAGATTAGGGAGACGTGTCGCTGCCGTGGGTAAGAGCCAGGCCCCCCTCCCTTTCTGAACCTGAAGATCTGAGGCCCAGAGATTGCCTATCAGCCACCTGCCACTCCCATCAAGGCCCTGAGTCTGTGGACAGCAGGCTGCTAGCTCAACTCCGTGGGTCTCTCACTAGCTCCACACACCCCCGAGCACCCACGAGGCACGGTGGACCACGGGCCAGGCTCCCACAGGCTCAGTGTGGGGAGGAGAGACACGCACGGGAGCCAAAGAGGTACAAGAATAAAGAGTGAAGCTGAGCCCGGCCAGGTAGGTCAATCGGTCAGAGCATTGTCCTGAAATACCGAGGTTGAAGGTTCCATCTCCGGTCAGGGCACATCTAAGAACCACCCAATGAATGCATAAATACGTGGAACAACAAATCGATGCTTCTCCCCCCCACTTCCCCTAAAATCAATTAAAAAAAAAAAAAGACTCGTGCTGAGTGTCCTCTTGGTGCAAACAGAACCCATGCCCACACAAACTTCACAGATCATCTGCACGCAAACCTCAATTTCTAAGTCAGTGTAAAATGGCGGGAGCTGGATGGCTCAGTCTTGCAGGACAGCTCTGGCAGGGACTAGCCCGCTCCAGCTCTGGATACACAGCTGGTCCCAGGAGTGGTCAGGAGGAGCAGGGTGGAGCAGCAGTCTGTCTCGCCCACCCCTTGGGGTTAGTGGGGGTCACATGCCACAGGCCCCTGCCACCTCCTGGGAGGCGCAGACCAAGGGACCAGGTCCCCCTCCTCTCGCCAAGGGCCTGGGCCCACAGAGGCTGGAGTTGCCGCAGCCGCGGGAAGAGCACCGTGCCTGCCTCGGCAGAGGAGAGAGACACGGCTGACTCACCCTCGGTAACGGGAGGGAACTTCAGGCCAAGTCCGAGCATCTGGCTCAGTAAGGCCGACAGGACACCAACCTGGAGACACCCCTGGGCCTGGGCCCCTCGAGGTCTGGAAGCCTCCTGCTGAGCAGCCACAGCTGGGGCACCAAGCCCACCAGGACCCCTCAGCCCAGCGGAGGTCCCCCACCTGCTCCGCCCAAAGTGTCCTCCTCTCTTTGAGCACGGGGCGTGGGAGGGACTGCAGCGTCCCGGCACCCAGCTGCTTCCGTGGAAAGCACACTTCAGTCCGCAGTCCTGGGCCAGTGGCTCCTGACGTCACGCCACCCTGAGAGCCAGGACTCAGGTGGGAGCCAGGCTCAATGCTCAGAGCCGAGTGCTGCCGGGACCACAAGGTAACGCACCTGACACACCACCACACAAACAGCCTCGCACCTCGCCATCCAGAGCCCTTTCTCTGCCCTGGCTTTTAAATGTAAGCAGGTACATTTAAAACTCCTCTCTGCTACTGTCTCACCTAAAGCATGAGCCGGCCGCAGCCCGGGAACGGGGAGGACCCCGACCTGGGAGGAGGACAAACCCACCTGGACTTCCTTGGAACGGTGCCTACAGCCCAGGCCTGCAGGCAGCTGCTGCGCAGGTGTGCATGAGGCTCCCCAATGCCTGTGCCACACCCACGGGTGCCTGCTTACTGAGCCCTTTACCAATCAGGTAAGAGGCCCTTGGGGCCGGGCCTGAGCTCAGTTCGGGCCGTGACAGGAGGCCTGGAGGAGAGGAGGCCCAGCAGGGACTGTGAGGGTGAGCAGGAGGGGCGGCAGGTGGAAGGGGCCCAGGAGAAACAGGCTGGAGGAACAGGCCTGAGTCTGGGGCCAGGAGCTGCAGGCACAGGGGTCAGAGGGCCAGCCGGGACCGCCTTCCCCTGGATGAGGGTCATGGGGAGCCTTTCTGGCTGAGCACCAGTGAGGAGTGAAAGAGCCTTCGCGGCCCTTCCTGCAGACACACTCCATGGCTCAAGGCCTGAGCTAAAGTCAGAACCGGGTGGAGGATGCACTGGACCCCGTGTGAAGGGCAGAGGGAGAGCCCGGGAGGGAAGGAGGGCGGGATCAGGCAGGCCACGGCTCCACACGCCAGGCACCACCGAAGCTGTTTGTCCCAGAGCAGATGCAGCCCTTCTGCCCACACCCAGGGGCCTACCCCCGTGTTCTCCTGGGCCACATACCTGGTCAGGCCAGTCACACCAAGGATGCATCCAACACCCACACAGAGAACATCAAAGCCAGCACCTGCTGTACCTGCTCTGCACTGACC
>JAAGEH010002524.1:0-10140 GCA_011751065.1 Lasiurus cinereus | reverse complement strand
TTGTTGATCTTTTGAATTGTTTCTTTGGTCTCCAAGTTGTTTATCTCCACTCTGATCTTCACTATTTCCTTCCTTCTGAGTACACTGGGCTTTTCTTGTTGCTCTCGTTCTAGCTCTTTTAGTTGTAGGTTTAGGTAAAAAAAATATTCTTTTAATTAAAATATGTGAAAATGAAAAATGAAAAATTAAAAATTAAAAAAAAGGAAAAATAAAAAAAAGAAAAAGAAAAATAGAATGGTCCTTCACTTCCACTATTATTCTGCTTGGCACTCCTGTTTCCCAGTAGGGGAGGTATTGCAGTTCCCTGTGTTCCCCTCTTAGTGTTTTAACCTCTTTATTCTTTTGTGGTTATGTGAGGTTCAATTTGTGTGTCATCCATTGGGTGGCAGTGTTTCGGAATTGATCTCTGAGACAAAGCACAGGACCTCTCTAGGCTGTGCTCAGATCCTGCTACTCTGTGGTTCTCAAAACCAGTTTGTGGGGGTTTTGCAGCCCGGACACTGTAATAACTCCCAGGCTGTCCCTCTGCCACCCCTCCTCCCCCAAAAAAAAGAGTCGTTTTCCAGAGCTCTCTTCTGTCAGCAGCTCAGAGGGTTTGCCTTCACACTCAGGGATCACGCCTTGACCACCTCCACGGACCTCTCCAGAGGCAGCTTTCCCGAAGCCCAGCTCCCACAGTGTGCGTCTCTGCCCTGCGGGGGTAGGAGATCGCACCCTGGCTCAGACGAAATCTGACCCTTCCTCTCGCCGTGTGGATCTCTGAATCATCCGCCTGCGTGTCTGTGCTGCCTGGGAAGCCGAGCTCTGGGTCCTGGCTGCTCTGTGGGTGCCTCCATCAGCCGCAGCTTTCAGACCTCGGCAGACATCCACCTTCCCCTTAAGTCAGGCGCAATCTGACCTTTCCGTGTGCTCTGTGGATCTCTGGTTCCGCCATGTGTCTGTGCCAATTGGAGAGCAGAGTTCTGGGTCCCCGGGTCCCTGGCTGCTCGATGGGTGCCCAGCTGCCGGCCGCAGACCTCCGCTGACATCCACCTCCCACTGCAAGATGTCTCGAGCTCCTCGCTCGCGCTGGTGGCTCTGGCCAACAAAAAACCCGTGGCAGTCAGGCTGCCTGGCCAGGAGAGCCCCTTCCAGCAGTTCCCCGCCTTCCCCTGGAGGACAACTGACTCCTAGCTTGCCAACAAACACTCCCAATGCAACTCTCAGCAGCTCTCTCTCCCTCTGCCCAGCGACAAAGATCCAGACGTGTTCGTCTACTCCGCCGCCATTTTCTGTCTCCTCCCCCTTTTTTTTTTTTTTTAAAGAAACACAACACAACTCAGAAATAGTAAAACAGAAGAGGTGCATAGAGCAAGGTACGGGAATGAGGTTTAGAACTTCCAAGCCCTCTCCAAGGGCAACACTCTCCCAGCATGTCCACAAACCCAAACTAGAAGATCTCCAAACATTGTATTTAGGGTTTTATGGAGATTTCATTACATACTCATGAATGATTAAATGACTGGCCATTGGTGACTGAACTTAAACTCCAACCCCTCTCAGCTCCCTGTAGGTTGGAAATGGACTAAAAGTTCCAACTCTCTCATAACTGGTTGGTTCCAATAACAATCAGACTCTCTTCTTAGGTGGGATCCAAAAGTCAGTTCATTGACCTAACAAAATACATTTTATTGTTTTCATCACTTAGGAAATTATACAAATTTTAGGAGCTCTATGCCAAAAACAAATAAAAATCAAATATATATGTCTTATTACAAATTACAATATCACTATTATGTAGTCAATAAATGCTAGTTGTTACATTAGTAATATTTTGTTTTATTAATGCTGTGAAACAAAAGCCTACAATCCTCAGCCTAAAATATTTGACTTCCAAAGGCAAATATTTCCACTCTCACAGATCTGGAAGTTTACTGATTTGGCTAAGGCAGGTTGGGCTCAGGTGAGCAATTCCATGAAGTGAAATGGCTGGACTTGGATGCAGGCTGCAGGTTGAGTCTGAGCCTAATCAATGTTTTTCTCAGCCCTCCTGTATCAGTGAACTCACAAGGCATGTTTTTCTCATTTTGAATGTCAGGAGTGTAGGCATACATGCTTGTTATCAGTCCATTGACCAAAGCAAGTCACATGGCCCAACACAAGACAGTGAGGAAGGGAAGTATATTTGGCCAAATTGATGAGAGATAGGAAAGAAAATTTTGATAAGTAATAATCAAATCCATCATAGTTGGATTCTAAGAATTCATGAGTTAGATAGGCCAATTTAATCAATATCATCCACTATCAAATGAGTTCCCCCCTGACCTGCAGACAGCCAAACTCTTAGGATGTAGTGATTAAATAAGAGCAGGTTCAATTCTTCTTTAAGATCTTTTCCTGTAGACCAAGTTGAAGAAAATTGGCTCTCTGGTAGCAAGACTGCATCTGGAATTCCAAATAAGGAAAGCTGGCTCTTAGGGCACTGCATAGGGAAGCCAACACCAACTGCAAACACTTATTACCATCACAGGGGATGACACATTCAATCTATCTCAAAATAAAAACAATTTCTTTTCAAATCAGATGACAGCTGGTCTGTGAATCCCATGTACTTGATGCCATAGGATACATAATATACAGTCGACCAAAAGGAGGCTTCAAACCAAAGACACAAGAACTCACGTGATCTTCAGAATGAATGTAAGAGGACACCTTACCCTACTTTGCCAAAACAGGTTTGTAAAAATAGCTCATAAGGCTCAATGTGAGTTAGAATGGAAAAACTGAATGGTATAGAGAAGTGCAAAGGTATGATGTCCAGGCCAACCTCTTCAATTAAATTGTCTGCTTTTGGCTGAATCCCTGCTTTTTCAGGCTCAGCAATTTTGTTTGAGAAATGGCCAAGTGCTGAGCTTTAATTCCTAACTGCCTGAACTATCTGTGTAATCTTGAGTAATCTCACTCTCTGCCTTAATTTCCTCATTTGAAAATAGCCACCTACTCTCACATGTTTTTGTAACTCTTGGTAGGTTGAATGTCTAAAGTAGCACCTACTAGAGAGTGATCATGGATGTTATCATTATTACATTCATAATAAGAATATAAAGGAATTTATTCCTTAGGGATCTTTAAAATAGAATATCTGACAATCAAGAGGCAGCTTCTGTGCCATCTTCCTTTGAAAACAAGTATGTCCTTGTGTCTTATGTAAATAGAACATTGTGGAAGCTTCTGGTGACTCCCCAGGCTAGGTTAGACAAGGCCTAAGCTTCTGTTAATTCCTGTGAGACTCTCTCTGGGATCCCTCAGCTGCTGTGTAAGAAGCCCAGTGACCTTGAGGCTGCCATGTGGAAAGACCATTCCCCAAGATCTCACAGAGAGTGAGGTGCCTGAAGTGTTCTAGCTCTTCCAGCCTAGACCCAGACATAGAACAAGCAAGCCTTCAAAACCTCCCAGCCTCATCTACTACATGGCTGCAACTCCATGACCGAATCTAATTAAGAACTGCCTCACTGGGCTAGTCAACCTCAGCTTCAGGGCAAAATCAGTGACTGCTACTGTTTTCAGCTCCTGTTTTCCTGTCATTTGTCATGCAACAGAGGATACCCAGGTCCTAGGGTTCCTGCAGCCACTCCCGTGAAAGGAGAGAGCCAAGATTGCCAAAGACTGTGGGCCTTATCCTCTCTTTGTCAATCCAAACAGCTCTTTCTTATATTGGAATTCTACACACTACTTTATTATTTTTTAACTTGGGAGGAATAAAGGCTCTACTGCTAAAAGAAAAACTTTGAAGACTATTGAATTTGATAATATCTCAAATGCCTTCTAAGTCCACAGTTTTATAAATGGATTTCACATAAAGTAAGAATACTTGAATATGCACAGCAAGCCACACACACTGTGCAAAGTGCTTTATGTACAGTGAATCATTAAATGCTCATCATGACCAGCAGCCTCAAGTCAACCAACTATGAAACAGTGGAGCAGGATAAAAATCAGCATTCTGATCTCAGCACCTATACTTCTAACTAGAACATGAGAGCTAAAGTGAGCTATTTTCTTAACAAAAAAGGTGCTCATGTTTCTTAATAACAGTTGTAAACAAGGACCATATCTACCTGTAAGTTGAGTGTTAGCTACATGGCACAATTGGCTTTTAAAATATTGTTCAACCAAAATCACTGTCCCAGCTCCACAGTCTGTAGGGTAAAGACATTGCCACTTGGGAGAAGTAATTCACTAAATCCATAATTTTTCTAGAGAACAAGCAATTACCATAGGGACCCTGCTGATAAAATAAGAAATTAGATTTTTTGGTGGGAAATTCCAAAGAAGATATTTTTCTCTAAGCAAGGTAAAGAACACCCAAAGACTGTTTTGTGTTTACTGGGAGAGAGGATGAAGAACCCAGGAATCCAGATGATGACCAGCATGAGGCAATCTGGAACTAAGGAAATCAGAAGAGGTCCTCAAACAAAGACCTGTAATAACTTATTGAGTCTTTCCAAGGGATCAGCCTTACTGAAAAAATAATATTAGTGTTATTGATTATTTATACTCTTTATTGAGTCTTCAACAAATACAAATAATCTGATACTGAAATATACAAACACCCAAAGATGTGGACATTAGTATTAGCATTATGCACAAGAGAAAACTGAGGATCAGATATGTTAAACATCTGCCCAGTCCAATAAATGTGAAAGACAGACTTTAAATCCAGGATTCAATGACTGATTTCAACTCTAGGCTCATTCCTTAGAGACACAAGAAACATCACTTAGATGATTATCTCCCTTTAATTGTGCACAGAAGGCTCATAAATATACCAAACCCCTGAGTCTTCAACACTCCTTTAAAAAGACACACAAGAAAATTACATGAGGTGGAACATGTAGACCTGCTATGTAAATTGGAAGTGCTACCATGTAATCTGCTAAAAATGTGACTCGAGAGAAAAATGAAATTTAGCCAAGAACTGAAATCTGTAACATTGGTAGAGACAATGACTGCCTGATAAAACATTTAGGGTAAAAATCAATTGGGAAGAAGGAAGTATTCATGAAACATAACAGATCCTTACAGATGGCTTTAAGAGGTCATAGGAGACCTATATGTGATTTCTAATACATGGTGAGAAATCTTGCCATACTCTTAACTTATGCCTAAACACCTCTCAAGCACTTCACTGCTTATCTACTGTGGTCACATATACTCCACAGGTGTTTGAAGGTAGCTCATATCACACTATTAAACTTACATAACAGTTGGGAGAATAACCCAGAAAACTTCATATTCTATTTAACTACTTTTTAACACTTTGCACATTTTTACCACATCATCTTTTACTTTGTGTGTCTCCTTCATACTTCAGTGTATATTTCTAAGCATGAAGATATTCTCTTACATGACCTCAGCAAAGAAGCAAATTGGGAAATTTCATAGTGATGTCATTTATGACATTGTCATTCTTGAAGAATGTGGACCCGTTTTATTTTTAATAGATGTCCCTCATTTTGAGTGTTTCTGATTTTTTCTCATGCTGAGGTTTTAAGCATTCCTGACTGGAATACAACACAAACAATGATATATCTTTTCTTATTTTATCATGTCAAGAATCTCCTGGTGCCCACCTGTATTTGTTGATGATATTAACCATCAGTCAAGATGTTTTTGAGTTTCTCAACTGAAAAGATACTGGTTTTTTCTTTTGTAATTTATAAGTGATCTATTGGGAAACACTTTGTTAGTAATAACCTGTGAATTCATGGTTAAGAGCCCTACCCCCAGCTGCCTATGAGTCTTTGCTCCAGAAACTTGCAAATTTTCCCACTAATAAGAAAGATGCAGGGGTTTTGGAAAATGGCGGCGGAATAGACGGACGCATCTGGAGCTTTGTCGCTGGGCAGAGGGAGAGAAAGCGGCTGAGAGTTGCATTGGGAGTGTTTGTTGGCAAGCTAGGAGTCAGTTGTCCTCCAGGGGAAGGCGGAGAACTGCTGGAAGGGGCTCTCCCGGCCAGGCAGCCCCACTGCCACGGGGTTTTTGTCGGCCGGAGCCACCAGCGCGAACGCGGAGCCCGAGCCATCTTGCAGAGGGAGGTGGATGTCTGCGGCGCTCTGAAGCCTTCGGCTGGGCAACCATCCAGCAGCCAGGGACCCGGGGACCCAGAACTCCGCTCTCCAATCGGCGCAGACACTTGTCGGAATCAGAGATCCACAGAGCACACGGAAAGGTCAGATTGCGCCTGACTTAAGGGGGAGGTGGATGTCTGCCGAGGTCTGAAAGCTGCGGCTGACGGAGGCACCCACAGAGCAGCCAGGACCCAGAGCTCGGCTTCCCAGGCGGCACAGACGTGCAGACTGAGGATTCAGAGATCCACACTGCGCACGCGCGCACGGAAGGGTCAGACTTCGCCTGGGCCAGGGTGCGGTCTCCTACCCCCGCAGGGCAGAGACGCGGACACTGTGGGAGCCGGGCTGCAGAAAGCTGCCTCTGGAGAGGTCCGAGGAGGTGGTCAGGGCGTGATCCCTGAGTGTGAAGGCAAACCCTCTGAGCTGTTGACAGAGGAGAGCTCCAGAAAACGACTCTTTTTTTTTCTCTCTCTCTCTTTTTCTCTGGGGCAGAGGGACAACCTGGGAGTTCTTGCAGTGTCCAGGCTGCAAAACCCCCACAAACTGGTTTTGGGAACCACAGAGTAGCAGGATCTGAGCACAGCCTAGAGAGGTCCTGTGCTTTGTCTCAGAGATCAATTCTGAAACACTGCCACCCAATGGATGACACACAAATTGACTCTTGCATAACCACAAGAGAATAAAGAGATTAAAACACCAAGAGGGGAACACAGGGAACTGCAATATCTCCCCTACTGGGAAACAGGAGTGCCAAGCAGAATAATAGTGTAAGTGAAGGACCATTCTATTTTTCTTCTTCTTCTTTTTTTCCTTTTTTTCTTTTTCTTAATTTTTAATTCTTTATTTTTCATTTTCACATATTTTAATTAAAAGAATATTTTTTTCTTTCTGCCTCAATTGATTTTACCTTTATAATTACTACATTTTTGTTTTAATCTAGTATTATTAATTACTACTAGTACTTTACCGTTTTTGGAAAAAAAAGTGTCATTTTGTTTTCTCTTTATTTTATTTCGGGATTAGAGTTCTACATTCTATTTTCATCTTCCCTTTAGCATAATTTTACTCCAACTCAACTCCACCTTTATGCCAACACTTTCCTCCTAACTTTCCCCATTTTGCTGTCTTGTTTCTCTTTCCCTTTTCCAACTTTAGATTCTCCCTATTTTTCTCTTTACCTGGTTAAAATTTCACCCCATTTATATATCTAATTTCAAATCCCCTACTACAAGTCCACACAAACCTCTCCCCTCTTGTCTTCATTAGCCAAAAAGTTGTTTTTTCTCTATCTCCTTTTGTTGCTATTTGCCTGAAAAGTGACTATATCGATTTTTTGAAAATTTTGTTGAGAGATTGTTTGTTTATTCTACTTGTTTTATTTTGTTTTTTGCTTGCTTTGTTTTCTACCTCTCTTTTCCCTCCTCTCCCTCGATACCAGTTGCTATTTGCAATTTGCATCAATCTCTAGGTACTGGTTGCTGGCCTTTATTGGGATTAGTGACTGTTCTATTGAACTTCTCTCCTGACATCTATATTTTGTTCCTCTTTTCTCTCTTATACACTTTCTTTTCTCTCTGACTTTTTTCTCTTCCTCTTTCCTTCTCCTTTTTCTCCTTTTTATTTTCTTATTTTATTTTATTTTATTGTTCATTTATTTATCTTTTTTTTTTCTCACTCTCCCAACTTGATTTTGGCACTTCTTTCTTTTCTTTCTTCCTCATTTTCCTCTTCTTCTTTCTCTATTTAACCCTAATTTGTCCTTCTTTGGTGGTCACCTTATTTGTGATTATTAACATCTTGAATACATTTCTACTCAGTGCCTTGTGTGCTATAGCTGGTCGTGTTGTAGTTTGTGCCTTTCAGTCAACGTAGGAGAGAGCACTACATAACCAGACACCCAGAGAAGAAAGACCATGGTCAGAAAAAGAAACAGCCCACAAAAGACAGAAAGGCAGGTTTCACCAGAAAAGGAAGTAAACGAAATAGAACCACAAATAAGCCTACCAGAGAAAGAGTTCAGAGAAATTATCATAATGTGGTTGAAAAGAATGGAAGACAAATTTGACAATATGAGTAAGAGCCAAGAGGTAACGAATAAGAACCTAGAGGAGGCGAAGAAGCGTGAAGAAGAAATGCAGAAGAAACTAGAGGAGGTGCAGAATAAACAAGAAGAAATGCAGAAGAAACTAGAGGAGGTGCAGAATAAACAAGAAGAAATGAATAATGACATCACTGCTATAAAGAACTCAATAGAAAGCATCAAAAGTAGACTAGAAGAAGCAGAGGACCGCATCAGTGAGCTAGAAGACACGGTAGGAAAAAATACCCAAGTACAGCAGCTTCTAGAAAAAAAAGTTAAAAAGCAAGAGGAGAGTCTAAGGGAACTTTGGGATAACATGAAACAAAACAACATCCACATAATTGGGGTTCCAGAAAGAGTGGAAACTGAACAAGGATTAGAGAACGTGTTTGAAGAAATAATGACAGAAAATTTCCCCAATATAGAAAAGAAAAAACCGATACAAATCCAAGAAGCTCACAGAGTCCCAAGCAAAATGAACCCCAACAAACCGACACCGAGGCACATTATAATTAAATTGGCAAACACCGACGACAAAGTAAGAATCTTAAAAGCAGCCAGAGAGTAACAGAAAGTTACCTACAAAGGAACCCCCATAAGACTAGCTACTGACTTCTCAACAGAAACTCGTCAGGCCAGAAGAGAATGGAATGAAATATACAAAGTCATGCAAAGGAAGGGTCTGAATCCAAGAATACTGTACCCTGCAAGACTCTCAATCAAAATTGAAGGTGAAATCAAAAGCTTCACAGACAAAAAAGGACTAAGGAAATATATTACCACCAAACCAGCAATGCAAGAAATGTTAAAAGGTCTGCTGTAATAAAAAGAAAGAGGAAGCGAAGAAGGAACTCGGGGGTAAGGACTAAAAATGGCAACAGATAAGTACTTATCAATAATAACTTTAAATGTAAATGGATTAAATGCTCCAATCAAAAGACATAGGGTAACTGAATGGATAAGAAAACATGATCCATATATCTGCTGTCTGCAAGAAACCCACCTTAGGAAAAGAGATGCACACAGATTGAGGGTGAAGGGATGGAACATGGTACTTCAGGCAAATGGAAATGAAAAAAAAGCTGGGGTTGCAATACTTATATCTGACAAATTAGATCTCAAAGTGAAGGACATAACAAGAGATAAAGAAGGCCACTTCATAATACTAAAGGGAACAATCCAACAAGAAGAAATAACTCTGGTAAACATATATGCACCCAATATAGGAGCACCTAAATACATAAAAAAACTCTTGGAGGATATTAAGGGAGAGATTGACAGCAATACAATCATAGTAGGAGACTTTAATACCCCACTGTCACCATTGGACAAATCCTCTAAACAAAAAATCAGCAAAGAAACATCAATCCTAAATGACTCACTAGACCAGATGGAATTAATTGACATCTTCAGAACATTTCACCCCAAAACCACAGAATATACATTCTTCTCCAGTGCACATGGGTCATTTTCAAACATAGATCATATGTTGGGCCATAAGAAAAGTCTCTTCAAATTCAAGAAGATAGAAATCATATCAAGCATTTTCTCAGACCACAATGTCATAAAACTGGAAATCAACTATAATACAAACAATAGAAAGAAATCAAACACATGGAGACTAAACAGCATGCTTTTAAACAACGACTGGGTAACCAGAGAGATCAAGGAAGAAATAAAAAACATCATGGCAACAAATGACAATGACAACACAACAATACAAAATTTATGGGACACAGTGAAAGCAGTCTTGAGAGGGAAGTTCATAGCCCTACAAGCCTACTGCAAAAAACAGGAAATAATGGTAATAAATCACCTAAACCTACAACTCAAAGAGCTAGAACGTGAGCAACAAGAAAAGCCCAGTGTACTCAGAAGGAAGGAAATAGTGAAGATCAGAGCAGAGATAAACAACTTGGAGACCAAAGAAACAATTCAAAAGATCAACAA
>JAAGEH010002523.1:0-10140 GCA_011751065.1 Lasiurus cinereus | reverse complement strand
TTGTTGATCTTTTGAATTGTTTCTTTGGTCTCCAAGTTGTTTATCTCTGCTCTGATCTTCACTATTTCCTTCCTTCTGAGTACACTGGGCTTTTCTTGTTGCTCACGTTCTAGCTCTTTGAGTTGTAGGTTTAGGTGATTTATTACCATTATTTCCTGTTTTTTGCAGTAGGCTTGTAGGGCTATGAACTTCCCTCTCAAGACTGCTTTCACTGTGTCCCATAAATTTTGTATTGTTGTGTTGTCATTGTCATTTGTTGCCATGATGTTTTTTATTTCTTCCTTGATCTCTCTGGTTACCCAGTCGTTGTTTAAAAGCATGCTGTTTAGTCTCCATGTGTTTGATTTCTTTCTATTGTTTGTATTATAGTTGATTTCCAGTTTTATGACATTGTGGTCTGAGAAAATGCTTGATATGATTTCTATCTTCTTGAATTTGAAGAGACTTTTCTTATGGCCCAACATATGATCTATGTTTGAAAATGACCCATGTGCACTGGAGAAGAATGTATATTCTGTGGTTTTGGGGTGAAATGTTCTGAAGATGTCAATTAATTCCATCTGGTCTAGTGAGTCATTTAGGATTGATGTTTCTTTGCTGATTTTTTGTTTAGAGGATTTGTCCAATGGTGACAGTGGGGTATTAAAGTCTCCTACTATGATTGTATTGCTGTCAATCTCTCCCTTAATATCCTCCAAGAGTTTTTTTATGTATTTAGGTGCTCCTATATTGGGTGCATATATGTTTACCAGAGTTATTTCTTCTTGTTGGATTGTTCCCTTTAGTATTATGAAGTGGCCTTCTTTATCTCTTGTTATGTCCTTCACTTTGAGATCTAATTTGTCAGATATAAGTATTGCAACCCCAGCTTTTTTTTCATTTCCATTTGCCTGAAGTACCATGTTCCATCCCTTCACCCTCAATCTGTGTGCGTCTCTTTTCCTGAGGTGGGTTTCTTGCAGACAGCAGATATATGGATCATGTTTTCTTATCCAATCGGTTACCCTATGTCTTTTGATTGGAGCATTTAATCCGTTTACATTTAAAGTTATTATTGATAAGTACTTATCTGTTGCCATTTTTAGTCCTTACCCCCGAGTTCCTTCTTCGCTTCCTCTTTCTTTTTATTACAGCAGACCTTTTAACATTTCTTGCATTGCTGGTTTGGTGGTAATATATTTCCTTAGTCCTTTTTTGTCTGTGAAGCTTTTGATTTCACCTTCAATTTTGATTGAGAGTCTTGCAGGGTACAGTATTCTTGGATTCAGACCCTTCCTTTGCATGACTTTGTATATTTCATTCCATTCTCTTCTGGCCTGACGAGTTTCTGTTGAGAAGTCAGTAGCTAGTCTTATGGGGGTTCCTTTGTAGGTAACTTTCTGTTACTCTCTGGCTGCTTTTAAGATTCTTACTTTGTCGTCGGTGTTTGCCAATTTAATTATAATGTGCCTCGGTGTCGGTTTGTTGGGGTTCATTTTGCTTGGGACTCTGTGAGCTTCTTGGATTTGTATCGGTTTTTTCTTTTCTATATTGGGGAAATTTTCTGTCATTATTTCTTCAAACACGTTCTCTAATCCTTGTTCAGTTTCCACTCTTTCTGGAACCCCAATTATGTGGATGTTGTTTTGTTTCATGTTATCCCAAAGTTCCCTTAGACTCTCCTCTTGCTTTTTAACTTTTTTTTCTAGAAGCTGCTGTACTTGGGTATTTTTTCCTACCGTGTCTTCTAGCTCACTGATGCGGTCCTCTGCTTCTTCTAGTCTACTTTTGATGCTTTCTATTGAGTTCTTTATAGCAGTGATGTCATTATTCATTTCTTCTTGTTTATTCTGCACCTCCTCTAGTTTCTTCTGCATTTCTTCTTGTTTATTCTGCACCTCCTCTAGTTTCTTCTGCATTTCTTCTTCACGCTTCTTCGCCTCCTCTAGGTTCTTATTCGTTACCTCTTGGCTCTTACTCATATTGTCAAATTTGTCTTCCATTCTTTTCAACCACATTATGATAATTTCTCTGAACTCTTTCTCTGGTAGGCTTATTTGTGGTTCTATTTCGTTTACTTCCTTTTCTGGTGAAACCTGCCTTTCTGTCTTTTGTGGGCTGTTTCTTTTTCTGACCATGGTCTTTCTTCTCTGGGTGTCTGGTTATGTAGTGCTCTCTCCTACGTTGACTGAAAGGCACAAACTACAACACGACCAGCTATAGCACACAAGGCACTGAGTAGAAATGTATTCAAGATGTTAATAATCACAAATAAGGTGACCACCAAAGAAGGACAAATTAGGGTTAAATAGAGAAAGAAGAAGAGGAAAATGAGGAAGAAAGAAAAGAAAGAAGTGCCAAAATCAAGTTGGGAGAGTGAGAAAAAAAAAAGATAAATAAATGAACAATAAAATAAAATAAAATAAGAAAATAAAAAGGAGAAAAAGGAGAAGGAAAGAGGAAGAGAAAAAAGTCAGAGAGAAAAGAAAGTGTATAAGAGAGAAAAGAGGAACAAAATATAGATGTCAGGAGAGAAGTTCAATAGAACAGTCACTAATCCCAATAAAGGCCAGCAACCAGTACCTAGAGATTGATGCAAATTGCAAATAGCAACTGGTATCGAGGGAGAGGAGGGAAAAGAGAGGTAGAAAACAAAGCAAGCAAAAAACAAAATAAAACAAGTAGAATAAACAAACAATCTCTCAAAAAAATTTTCAAAAAATCGATATAGTCACTTTTCAGGCAAATAGCAACAAAAGGAGATAGAGAAAAAACAACTTTTTGGCTAATGAAGACAAGAGGGGAGAGGTTTGTGTGGACTTGTAGTAGGGGATTTGAAATTAGATATATAAATGGGGTGAAATTTTAACCAGGTAAAGAGAAAAATAGGGAGAATCTAAAGTTGGAAAAGGGAAAGAGAAACAAGACAGCAAAATGGGGAAAGTTAGGAGGAAAGTGTTGGCATAAAGGTGGAGTTGAGTTGGAGTAAAATTATGCTAAAGGGAAGATGAAAATAGAATGTAGAACTCTAATCCCGAAATAAAATAAAGAGAAAACAAAATGACACTTTTTTTTCCAAAAACGGTAAAGTACTAGTAGTAATTAATAATACTAGATTAAAACAAAAATGTAGTAATTATAAAGGTAAAATCAATTGAGGCAGAAAGAAAAAAATATTCTTTTAATTAAAATATGTGAAAATGAAAAATAAAGAATTAAAAATTAAGAAAAAGAAAAAAAGGAAAAAAAGAAGAAGAAGAAAAATAGAATGGTCCTTCACTTACACTATTATTCTGCTTGGCACTCCTGTTTCCCAGTAGGGGAGATATTGCAGTTCCCTGTGTTCCCCTCTTGGTGTTTTAATCTCTTTATTCTCTTGTGGTTATGCAAGAGTCAATTTGTGTGTCATCCATTGGGTGGCAGTGTTTCAGAATTGATCTCTGAGACAAAGCACAGGACCTCTCTAGGCTGTGCTCAGATCCTGCTACTCTGTGGTTCCCAAAACCAGTTTGTGGGGGTTTTGCAGCCTGGACACTGCAAGAACTCCCAGGTTGTCCCTCTGCCCCAGAGAAAAAGAGAGAGAGAGAAAAAAAAAGAGTCGTTTTCTGGAGCTCTCCTCTGTCAACAGCTCAGAGGGTTTGCCTTCACACTCAGGGATCACGCCCTGACCACCTCCTCGGACCTCTCCAGAGGCAGCTTTCTGCAGCCCGGCTCCCACAGTGTCCGCGTCTCTGCCCTGCGGGGGTAGGAGACCGCACCCTGGCCCAGGCGAAGTCTGACCCTTCCGTGCGCGCGTGCGCAGTGTGGATCTCTGAATCCTCAGTCTGCACGTCTGTGCCGCCTGGGAAGCCGAGCTCTGGGTCCTGGCTGCTCTGTGGGTGCCTCCGTCAGCCGCAGCTTTCAGACCTCGGCAGACATCCACCTCCCCCTTAAGTCAGGCGCAATCTGACCTTTCCGTGTGCTCTGTGGATCTCTGATTCCGACAAGTGTCTGCGCCGATTGGAGAGCGGAGTTCTGGGTCCCCGGGTCCCTGGCTGCTGGATGGTTGCCCAGCCGAAGGCTTCAGAGCGCCGCAGACATCCACCTCCCTCTGCAAGATGGCTCGGGCTCCGCGTTCGCGCTGGTGGCTCCGGCCGACAAAAACCCCGTGGCAGTGGGGCTGCCTGGCCGGGAGAGCCCCTTCCAGCAGTTCTCCGCCTTCCCCTGGAGGACAACTGACTCCTAGCTTGCCAACAAACACTCCCAATGCAACTCTCAGCCGCTTTCTCTCCCTCTGCCCAGCGACAAAGCTCCAGATGCGTCCGTCTATTCCGCCGCCATTTTCCAAAACCCCTGCATCTTTCTTATTAGTGGGAAAATTTGCAAGTTTCTGGAGCAAAGACTCATAGGCAGCTGGGGGTAGGGCTCTTAACCATGAATTCACAGGTTATTACTAACAAAGTGTTTCCCAATAGATCACTTATAAATTACAAAAGAAAAAACCAGTATCTTTTCAGTTGAGAAACTCAAAAACATCTTGACTGATGGTTAATATCATCAACAAATACAGGTGGGCACCAGGAGATTCTTGACATGATAAAATAAGAAAAGATATATCATTGTTTGTGTTGTATTCCAGTCAGGAATGCTTAAAACCTCAGCATGAGAAAAAATCAGAAACACTCAAAATGAGGGACATCTATTAAAAATAAAACGGGTCCACATTCTTCAAGAATGACAATGTCATAAATGACATCACTATGAAATTTCCCAATTTGCTTCTTTGCTGAGGTCATGTAAGAGAATATCTTCATGCTTAGAAATATACACTGAAGTATGAAGGAGACACACAAAGTAAAAGATGATGTGGTAAAAATGTGCAAAGTGTTAAAAAGTAGTTAAATAGAATATGAAGTTTTCTGGGTTATTCTCCCAACTGTTATGTAAGTTTAATAGTGTGATATGAGCTACCTTCAAACACCTGTGGAGTATATGTGACCACAGTAGATAAGCAGTGAAGTGCTTGAGAGGTGTTTAGGCATAAGTTAAGAGTATGGCAAGATTTCTCACCATGTATTAGAAATCACATATAGGTCTCCTATGACCTCTTAAAGCCATCTGTAAGGATCTGTTATGTTTCATGAATACTTCCTTCTTCCCAATTGATTTTTACCCTAAATGTTTTATCAGGCAGTCATTGTCTCTACCAATGTTACAGATTTCAGTTCTTGGCTAAATTTCATTTTTCTCTCGAGTCACATTTTTAGCAGATTACATGGTAGCACTTCCAATTTACATAGCAGGTCTACATGTTCCACCTCATGTAATTTTCTTGTGTGTCTTTTTAAAGGAGTGTTGAAGACTCAGGGGTTTGGTATATTTATGAGCCTTCTGTGCACAATTAAAGGGAGATAATCATCTAAGTGATGTTTCTTGTGTCTCTAAGGAATGAGCCTAGAGTTGAAATCAGTCATTGAATCCTGGATTTAAAGTCTGTCTTTCACATTTATTGGACTGGGCAGATGTTTAACATATCTGATCCTCAGTTTTCTCTTGTGCATAATGCTAATACTAATGTCCACATCTTTGGGTGTTTGTATATTTCAGTATCAGATTATTTGTATTTGTTGAAGACTCAATAAAGAGTATAAATAATCAATAACACTAATATTATTTTTTCAGTAAGGCTGATCCCTTGGAAAGACTCAATAAGTTATTACAGGTCTTTGTTTGAGGACCTCTTCTGATTTCCTTAGTTCCAGATTGCCTCATGCTGGTCATCATCTGGATTCCTGGGTTCTTCATCCTCTCTCCCAGTAAACACAAAACAGTCTTTGGGTGTTCTTTACCTTGCTTAGAGAAAAATATCTTCTTTGGAATTTCCCACCAAAAAATCTAATTTCTTATTTTATCAGCAGGGTCCCTATGGTAATTGCTTGTTCTCTAGAAAAATTATGGATTTAGTGAATTACTTCTCCCAAGTGGCAATGTCTTTACCCTACAGACTGTGGAGCTGGGACAGTGATTTTGGTTGAACAATATTTTAAAAGCCAATTGTGCCATGTAGCTAACACTCAACTTACAGGTAGATATGGTCCTTGTTTACAACTGTTATTAAGAAACATGAGCACCTTTTTTGTTAAGAAAATAGCTCACTTTAGCTCTCATGTTCTAGTTAGAAGTATAGGTGCTGAGATCAGAATGCTGATTTTTATCCTGCTCCACTGTTTCATAGTTGGTTGACTTGAGGCTGCTGGTCATGATGAGCATTTAATGATTCACTGTACATAAAGCACTTTGCACAGTGTGTGTGGCTTGCTGTGCATATTCAAGTATTCTTACTTTATGTGAAATCCATTTATAAAACTGTGGACTTAGAAGGCATTTGAGATATTATCAAATTCAATAGTCTTCAAAGTTTTTCTTTTAGCAGTAGAGCCTTTATTCCTCCCAAGTTAAAAAATAATAAAGTAGTGTGTAGAATTCCAATATAAGAAAGAGCTGTTTGGATTGACAAAGAGAGGATAAGGCCCACAGTCTTTGGCAATCTTGGCTCTCTCCTTTCACGGGAGTGGCTGCAGGAACCCTAGGACCTGGGTATCCTCTGTTGCATGACAAATGACAGGAAAACAGGAGCTGAAAACAGTAGCAGTCACTGATTTTGCCCTGAAGCTGAGGTTGACTAGCCCAGTGAGGCAGTTCTTAATTAGATTCGGTCATGGAGTTGCAGCCATGTAGTAGATGAGGCTGGGAGGTTTTGAAGGCTTGCTTGTTCTATGTCTGGGTCTAGGCTGGAAGAGCTAGAACACTTCAGGCACCTCACTCTCTGTGAGATCTTGGGGAATGGTCTTTCCACATGGCAGCCTCAAGGTCACTGGGCTTCTTACACAGCAGCTGAGGGATCCCAGAGAGAGTCTCACAGGAATTAACAGAAGCTTAGGCCTTGTCTAACCTAGCCTGGGGAGTCACCAGAAGCTTCCACAATGTTCTATTTACATAAGACACAAGGACATACTTGTTTTCAAAGGAAGATGGCACAGAAGCTGCCTCTTGATTGTCAGATATTCTATTTTAAAGATCCCTAAGGAATAAATTCCTTTATATTCTTATTATGAATGTAATAATGATAACATCCATGATCACTCTCTAGTAGGTGCTACTTTAGACATTCAACCTACCAAGAGTTACAAAAACATGTGAGAGTAGGTGGCTATTTTCAAATGAGGAAATTAAGGCAGAGAGTGAGATTACTCAAGATTACACAGATAGTTCAGGCAGTTAGGAATTAAAGCTCAGCACTTGGCCATTTCTCAAACAAAATTGCTGAGCCTGAAAAAGCAGGGATTCAGCCAAAAGCAGACAATTTAATTGAAGAGGTTGGCCTGGACATCATACCTTTGCACTTCTCTATACCATTCAGTTTTTCCATTCTAACTCACATTGAGCCTTATGAGCTATTTTTACAAACCTGTTTTGGCAAAGTAGGGTAAGGTGTCCTCTTACATTCATTCTGAAGATCACGTGAGTTCTTGTGTCTTTGGTTTGAAGCCTCCTTTTGGTCGACTGTATATTATGTATCCTATGGCATCAAGTACATGGGATTCACAGACCAGCTGTCATCTGATTTGAAAAGAAATTGTTTTTATTTTGAGATAGATTGAATGTGTCATCCCCTGTGATGGTAATAAGTGTTTGCAGTTGGTGTTGGCTTCCCTATGCAGTGCCCTAAGAGCCAGCTTTCCTTATTTGGAATTCCAGATGCAGTCTTGCTACCAGAGAGCCAATTTTCTTCAACTTGGTCTACAGGAAAAGATCTTAAAGAAGAATTGAACCTGCTCTTATTTAATCACTACATCCTAAGAGTTTGGCTGTCTGCAGGTCAGGGGGGAACTCATTTGATAGTGGATGATATTGATTAAATTGGCCTATCTAACTCATGAATTCTTAGAATCCAACTATGATGGATTTGATTATTACTTATCAAAATTTTCTTTCCTATCTCTCATCAATTTGGCCAAATATACTTCCCTTCCTCACTGTCTTGTGTTGGGCCATGTGACTTGCTTTGGTCAATGGACTGATAACAAGCATGTATGCCTACACTCCTGACATTCAAAATGAGAAAAACATGCCTTGTGAGTTCACTGATACAGGAGGGCTGAGAAAAACATTGATTAGGCTCAGACTCAACCTGCAGCCTGCATCCAAGTCCAGCCATTTCACTTCATGGAATTGCTCACCTGAGCCCAACCTGCCTTAGCCAAATCAGTAAACTTCCAGATCTGTGAGAGTGGAAATATTTGCCTTTGGAAGTCAAATATTTTAGGCTGAGGATTGTAGGCTTTTGTTTCACAGCATTAATAAAACAAAATATTACTAATGTAACAACTAGCATTTATTGACTACATAATAGTGATATTGTAATTTGTAATAAGACATATATATTTGATTTTTATTTGTTTTTGGCATAGAGCTCCTAAAATTTGTATAATTTCCTAAGTGATGAAAACAATAAAATGTATTTTGTTAGGTCAATGAACTGACTTTTGGATCCCACCTAAGAAGAGAGTCTGATTGTTATTGGAACCAACCAGTTATGAGAGAGTTGGAACTTTTAGTCCATTTCCAACCTACAGGGAGCTGAGAGGGGTTGGAGTTTAAGTTCAGTCACCAATGGCCAGTCATTTAATCATTCATGAGTATGTAATGAAATCTCCATAAAACCCTAAATACAATGTTTGGAGATCTTCTAGTTTGGGTTTGTGGACATGCTGGGAGAGTGTTGCCCTTGGAGAGGGCTTGGAAGTTCTAAACCTCATTCCCGTACCTTGCTCTATGCACCTCTTCTGTTTTACTATTTCTGAGTTGTGTTGTGTTTCTTTAAAAAAAAAAAAAAAGGGGGAGGAGACAGAAAATGGCGGCGGAGTAGACGAACACGTCTGGATCTTTGTCGCTGGGCAGAGGGAGAGAGAGCTGCTGAGAGTTGCATTGGGAGTGTTTGTTGGCAAGCTAGGAGTCAGTTGTCCTCCAGGGGAAGGCGGGGAACTGCTGGAAGGGGCTCTCCTGGCCAGGCAGCCTGACTGCCACGGGTTTTTTGTTGGCCAGAGCCACCAGCGCGAGCGAGGAGCTCGAGACATCTTGCAGTGGGAGGTGGATGTCAGCGGAGGTCTGCGGCCGGCAGCTGGGCACCCATCGAGCAGCCAGGGACCCGGGGACCCAGAACTCTGCTCTCCAATTGGCACAGACACATGGCGGAACCAGAGATCCACAGAGCACACGGAAAGGTCAGATTGCGCCTGACTTAAGGGGAAGGTGGATGTCTGCCGAGGTCTGAAAGCTGCGGCTGATGGAGGCACCCACAGAGCAGCCAGGACCCAGAGCTCGGCTTCCCAGGCAGCACAGACACGCAGGCGGATGATTCAGAGATCCACACGGCGAGAGGAAGGGTCAGATTTCGTCTGAGCCAGGGTGCGATCTCCTACCCCCGCAGGGCAGAGACGCACACTGTGGGAGCTGGGCTTCGGGAAAGCTGCCTCTGGAGAGGTCCGTGGAGGTGGTCAAGGCGTGATCCCTGAGTGTGAAGGCAAACCCTCTGAGCTGCTGACAGAAGAGAGCTCTGGAAAACGACTCTTTTTTTTGGGGGAGGAGGGGTGGCAGAGGGACAGCCTGGGAGTTATTACAGTGTCCGGGCTGCAAAACCCCCACAAACTGGTTTTGAGAACCACAGAGTAGCAGGATCTGAGCACAGCCTAGAGAGGTCCTGTGCTTTGTCTCAGAGATCAATTCCGAAACACTGCCACCCAATGGATGACACACAAATTGAACCTCACATAACCACAAAAGAATAAAGAGGTTAAAACACTAAGAGGGGAACACAGGGAACTGCAATACCTCCCCTACTGGGAAACAGGAGTGCCAAGCAGAATAATAGTGGAAGTGAAGGACCATTCTATTTTTCTTTTTCTTTTTTTTATTTTTCCTTTTTTTTAATTTTTAATTTTTCATTTTTCATTTTCACATATTTTAATTAAAAGAATATTTTTTTTACCTAAACCTACAACTAAAAGAGCTAGAACGAGAGCAACAAGAAAAGCCCAGTGTACTCAGAAGGAAGGAAATAGTGAAGATCAGAGTGGAGATAAACAACTTGGAGACCAAAGAAACAATTCAAAAGATCAACAA
>JAAGEH010002522.1:0-16998 GCA_011751065.1 Lasiurus cinereus | reverse complement strand
ATGCATACAAATCCTACAGGCCCCTCCCCCACAACCTCCCCTGCCTTCCCACTGTAGCATGACAGTCTGTTCATTGCTTCTTTGCCTCTGCATCTGCTTCCCCCCACCCCCTGACTCTTGTCTTTAAAAACATCTTGCCCCTATAGGCTAGAAATAAATCCACAAGAGAAAAAGAAAAAATGATTGAGTCCCAATTTCAATGTCCAATAGCTTTGAGTCCCAGTTTCAATGTCACATAGTTCCTTATGTGTACATGTCATCAATGGTATCTGGATGGTGGACAAATGGTGGCAATGCTGGTCCGACCCTTTCTGGTTTGATCCTAGGCATCCTGTAGCGATGCACAGCTGCTAACTGCTTGCATAGCAAGGCATCGTCAGCGTCTTCCATTTCTGGAATGTTTTTCCTCTTGCCTTTGTGGTTGGCGTAGACCTGTCAGTTCCTCTCTGTAAGCATGAATCTCTTTTGCTTAGGCATCTATCTATTCCCATATAGAATATTAAAAATTTTACAAGGATGACCAAATATATACAGATAAAATTCACAATACTACTTTTATACACATAGTCTTACTTTGTGTGTATAAAAGTTCAGTACAAATTCACAGATGAGAAAGCAAGTGGAGCAAATGTAGAGAAAACCATCCAATTTACCCTTGGGTCAATATAATACCAAATAGGAACCAGGCCTCTGGTGAGAGATGTAGGCAAAGCTCTCACAGTGACTCCTTTCCTGGTAGTTTGCTTCTGCTTGCAAATTTGTCTGGGGTCATTGGTAAGGGTCACTGACATATTTCTGTCTCTTTGTGGGTTATCTGTAAGGGATTCTACAATAATCTGCATTTGGCCACTCTGCATGCTCCAATGCTCAGGTGAATTTTCTGGAAAATATTGTGAGAAAACCTAAAATTATACACCTATAACATTTAGACAGTTGACATGAACTAATGAGATCTGCAGCAGAGGAAATCTTGGTACCAATTGGTAGGTTTATATGAGCTTTGCAATGTGGCCTGTAAGCTTTGGAAATACAAATTGTAAGCATTTTTCAATAATGAAAGCCAATGAACAACTCAAGGCATTCTGAGTAATTTTTAATGCCATTTTTTTTCTTCCTAAATCTCTTTTTTCTTGTTAATATATTTTTATTGATTTCAAAGAGGGAGAGAGAGAGCTAGAAATATCAGTGATGAGAAAGAATCATTGGTTGGGTATCTCCGGCATGCCCCACATTGGAGATTGATCCTGCAACCTGGACATGTGTCCTGATTAAAAATTGAACCATGACCTCCTGGTTCATAGGTCAGTGCTCAGCCACTGAGTCATATGGCCAGGCTTCTTCCTAAATCTTGAAGTTTCAAGTTGGTATAGCAATTTAGTCACTAGTCTTATAATATGTGCATGTTGAATTTCATCTTTCTTGCTTTTCTGTTTCCTTTTTTTTTGTGTGTGTGTGAAAGTGGTTTTTCCAGGTCATTCTTATTATCCCAACTATTCTCTAGTCACTTGGATCCATAGCTTACATTTAGATAGAGTATACAAGCAGAGGCTCAGTTAAATTAATTTCCTTAATCATTTCTAGCTAACCAGTGAGGATTTAAGTTAGCTTTATAAAACAACAATACCACAAATGGGAGCTATTAAAGATTTTGAAAAGAAATAAAAAAGAGAAATATTATATTATGAAAAAAAAGAAAAAATTGCAGATATATCAGTTTGGCCGAATAACTTCCCCTTCCCCTTCAGAAATCTATACTAGTAATAGCCTAGGGCCGTCACAACCAGAATGAATGACCAAACAGTGGGCCTCTGGCCACTGAGGCACATAGGCAGGAAGGGTCTGTGGGCTCTGGGCTGCTGGGGCATGGTGGCGAGAAGCGTCTGGGGGCTCTGGGTCACCAGGGTGCCGCAGAACTCTGGGTCTCATGCTTTGGGGGTGTGGCCAGCCTTTAAACTGGACTGTGACAAGAGGGAGGAGGGAGCCCCATTACTTACAGAATCCACTGTTGGGAGGAGGGAGCCTGCCTACCTGATTGCCCCTAACTACTCTGCCTGCATACCTGCCGGAGAGTTCCCGGATTGTAAGAGGATGCAGGCCAGGCTGAGGGAACCCCTCCTCATGCACAAATTTTATGCACGGGGCCTCTAGTTTTGTTATAAATGGTACTGATAATCTATATTTTAAAAGCAATTCTTGTGAAACCAAAGTGCATTTTCAAATGCAATGAACTAATGCATACTTTTAGAACATAATTTTTATATTAAGTCAGAAGAGTTTATATAAAGACCTAGATTATATATATGAATGAGAGACATCTTTGATGTAAACTTCTTTATCAAGCCCTACACTCAACTAATCAACAAGCTCTGTTGATTCTATTCTCATGACTATAACCACTTAGTCCAGTTATAACATCTTTCCAGTGTGCATGTGGCTTGGCTTCCATTCTACTCATCTGCAATCAATTGTCTGCACAGTAGCATGAGTGATTGTTCAGAAATATGAATTGGATTACATTCCAATCTACTTCTCCATCCCCAGTGTAAGTAACACCTTCTCTGGTCCTACCCCTCCTTCCTAATCACCCCCGAGCCTTTAAGCATGATTCCTGCTACCACAATGTACCCCATAAAACATATTCTTGCTCTCTCTGAGTGATGGGTGTGCTCCTTATCTTTCAAATTTTAGCTTAGATGTAATTTCCTTGAAGAAGTCTTCTCTGATTATTCAATCTAAAATAGGTCCCCAGCTAGTGTCTATCACATGCCATGTTTGTTTGCTTGATAGCACTCAGCACACTTTGCACTTACTCAATGAAATTGTTTATGCACTTGCTTGTCTGCATATGTATACTCTAAGTTCCTGACAGCAGGACCATGCTGCCTTGGTGTCTGGAATATGTTGGTATCCAATACACATTTTGTTGAATGGAAAATTTACAACATAGTTAAATGAGGAATCAGTTAATTGTTTTAAATAAGAAACTTACTAAAGGTTTTCTTTATATGACAACCATAGTTTGGGTCATTTAACATACTTTATCCCTATAAATATAATTTATGTGAAAAGTTGTAAGTCTATCTGTGATATAAATGCACTGAATTTATTTTGTATTGAGTTGAATTCTTTTTTTAAAAAATACATATGTAATTAGCATACAAGGAAAAATATAAAAGGCACAATAATATATAAAAGAAGAAAATATATCTCTATGTAACTATTGTCTATCATTTGTCTGTATATCCATCCATCCATCTATCTATCAATCTATCTATTTACCTATCACACTATATCTTATTTACACAGAAATACCTTCTTTTATACAGGTATTTATGAAAGTTTCTTGAGCACTGAAATTTTTAAAATCAAATTATACTACTTATAATTTGCATAAATCTTAATTTCTGATTGATTTCTATTGTGTGACTTCTAGTTACTATTCTGTATCCCAATCTAGTCTATAAATATTGTATATTTATATTTAAATGCACTAAAGGAAATGCTATTTAAAACAATTAAGAGAAAATTATTTTGCAAGTAAAAAGTTATTAGGCAATGAGAACAAAGTCCACCTCCTGCATCTGTTGACATTTAGTATATTTACATTTTCTTGAACTGGCTTGTGTTACCCGAGGACAGATCATATCCAGCTCCTCGGTCTTTGTTGGATTTTACAACAGATAAAAAAAATGTAGGTTGGGATGGAATAATGAATAAAATGATTTTGAGGACTGTGTTCTCTGTTACTTAAACTTAAAACCCAGCTCTTGTGTATATTTAAATCCTCAACTTGAGAATTTGTTTGAAGTCTAACTCCTAATCCAGTCTCAGGATGCTCTGACTTCTGTTATGTGTGTTGAACTGGCACAATTTCTGTCTGCTTTACCAATGTCTCCCTTGGGGTCTGAACTGAAAGCCTCATGGATTTAGAGGTAGATGAATGCTGGCATTTGGGGTATTACAGATGGAACACTGAGGAACTTTATTTGAAATAAGCCCAATGCATGTATTTAATTTGTCTTCTTTTCTGTGGTTCATGATAAAAAGGAAAAAAAAAGTTGCAACTTTTGTATATATTAAATAATATAAATTATATGATTAAAAATTTAAGGGTTTAGGTTCACATATTTGCATTGATAGATTTCTCATAACAACTAAACTATATTTTTATTCTTTTGGCTAAAATGGTTCAATGTTTTCCCCCTTAATCTTTTACTCAGCAGATAGAGTATCAGCTAATTGTGTTTCTTCACAGGTTTGGCTGAGCTATTCAAATGAGCCGTATGCCTACTGATTTTATTAGCCTAAGCATTCAAATCTGATTAATATTTGGACAGTGTTTAGTTAGCAGCAAGAAAAGACGTTTGGAAAATTAGCCCTGTCATATTTCAGAAAGCAGTTTAAAAATCTGAAGTAGAATAATCTCCAAGCTGTCTTCAAAGAGCAACTAGAGAATTAGCTGAATTTAAAATATACCATAAGTCAATTAGGAAAGAGCTGTTGAAATACATGCACGTGATGTGGTTTTGTGGAAAAAAACCAGAGCCATTGAAATCAGGAAGCAAGGATTCAGATGCTGGCTCCACTGTCCTTAAAGGAAGAGAGTTATGCCCACCTCACAGACTCATTATAGTGAAATGAGGTACTTATGTGATGGTACCTAACAAAGCAAATTGAGTGCTAGAAAGGAGGGAAAGAAAAGGAAGCAAAGGGATGGAATAAGTGCAGCCAGAGAGAACATTTTATTCAGAGGGCGAGGGGAATCTGGTGAGCAGTTCAGGTCCTTCTCTTACTGCTCCCGCCCCTGCCCCTCTTCAAGTTCCCCTAAAATGCTTTGCTAGCTCCAGGCTGCTCCAGATCCTTTTTTGTTTTTCTTTTTTTCCTCCTAGGCCTAATTCCCTTCCAGTGACTTGTACTTTTCTCCTGCTGCTTTTTCTAGTAGAAAGTCAGTGGGTCTTGTCACTTCTCTAGCTCTCAGGTGTGTTCAGACTCAAATCTGCAAAACAAAGGCCCTGAGCAGGGAGAGCAAATAGAGCTTTCCAGTGGCTTTCATGGTGAAGGTGGGTGTCACCCACGTCCTGAATCCCCCAGGGACAGAGGGGACTTGGTAAATACCCCAGGGACCAAGTTTACTTCCTTACTTTCCTTGTCTTCCTGCCTTTAAACAAAATTCAGACCCGAACAATGTGACCTACTTCACTCTTCATAAGCTGATGGCTCTTTAGTAACTGAGAGGGTTGAGGCTTCTGCTGAGCAAGAGAAACATGAGAGCCACAAATGAAAATGGTATGTGCATTTGTAAATTTTCTAGTAACCATGTGAAAATAAAAAGTAAAGAGAGACAGGTAAAATTAACTCTAAGAATATATTGTATTTAACCCAGTATGTCCAAAATATTTATCCTTTCATTATGTAATCAATACTATACATGATTGAGATCATTTATCTTTTTTGCCCATCTCAGTTTGAACTAGCCACATTCCAACTGCTTCATAGCCACGTGTCTGTAGTGGCTACTGTATTGTTGAGATAAATTCTCTCTTAAAGCTGTAGGAAGAATTTTAGGAATTAGCTAAATTATTGATTCCAAATACTTCATATCAGGAAACTGGAACAGAGACAGAGCCACCGGAGAGAATTGAAAAATTCCTCAAGTTTTAAAACAACCAATTCTTGTCAGGATTATGTGACATGGGTGGTAGGTGGGGCTGTAATGCACAGGCCCTATTAATACTACTTATAAGAAACAAATTTTGTGAAAAAAGAAACCCGGAGGTCTGGTTTGTCATGAAAAAAACAAACAACTTGGTAAAAATCTTTTAGTATTTCATCTTCAAATTAATTTTAACGATGCTTGCCATGCATTGCACTGTGTCTGACCCATAAAATCTCCCCAAAACATTTGCTAAATCAATTTAAGTACTTAATAAATAGAATAGAAAATTAAAACAGGGAGAAATGTTGAAAACCATTTAGTCTAACCTTAGATAAGGTAATGATGGTAAAATGCTGCATGACCCAACACATTTTAATTCTTTCTCCTCCATCTAAATATTTCAGATGAGAAAAGAAGTGACTTGCCTGAGGTCACACAGCTGCTAATTTGTAAATTCCAAGTCTCTGTGTACTGCCTGGTGATTTTTAAAACATGATTTTAACTCCTCTGATCAGACAGAATTGAACCTATAACTAAGCCCTATCTTGTGAATGGAGTGAGTTTGGAATCCTGAAATATGACATCTAAATTTGGAATTTGGGAAAGCACTTACTGAAATGAAGAGAATGATCTATTTCTTGAGAGTGCTGTTAGAGAGCTGTGGGTACTCAATTATTTTGGATTTGTGCTAGTGCACCGGTATTTTTAGGACTTGCCCATAAACACCTCCCTTGAGAAACATAAAGCACTTGGCATTCTGAGGTACCTCAGGCTATCTCAGCAAACACAGCTGACAACTTGACAAGCCATTCGCGAGTGTGTGAGTGTGTGTCCGAGAGAGCCCAGGTGCTTGTTCAAGATTTTCTTGCTTTTTAACTCTTCATTTTGCCTACATCTCCCCTCTTTCCTGAGCTTGAACAGCTTAGTACTGAAGGTGGACAGTTGTCAGGATGGAGCTCTTTCTGCCCAAACATACTGCTGGGCTTCAGACTGCAAGTTGCTCAGTACCAAGCAACGCTGATAGTTCCAGATGTCTGTAGTTTTGTGTCTAGAAGTAAGGCCTCCGGAGTCAGTGGCATACCTGCTGAGAAATTTGATAGAATTAAGATACCCTATAACATGGTCTGTTGCAGTGATGTTGCCCTGAGAAGTGAGGTGGGAAAAATATCTTCAGGAAAAAAAAAGAACAAGATGTGGCCTAGCTAGTTTGGCTCAGGGGATAGAGCATCAGCCTGTGGACCGAAGGGTCCCAGGAACAATTCAGGTCAAGGTCACATACCAGGGTTGTGGGCTTGATCCCCAGGAGGGGACATGCAGTAGGCAGCCGATCAATGGTTCTTTATCATCATTGATGTTTCTATCTCTCTCTCCCTCTCCCTTTCTCTCTGAAATAATAATAAAAGAACAGGATGAAAAATCCTGGTTAAAAACAAGATATGGATTTTTCCTTCCCAGACAGATTGTTAAATAGGCTTTACTTGTTCAGTGGGGTCTGGAAATGAAAGTTGACAGGATATTAAGGTTATTTCAGGTTCTACTGTCTTCCAGGGTCATATAAGCCTTCTGTTATGCATGTTAATCCATCTTGGCATTCCTGCCAGGAACTGCCTAAGTAGGGCAATCGGTTTAGTATGCACCCTTCCCCTTTACAGATTAGTTGAGAGGCAAAACCTACCAATTAGCAGAATATGCATTGAAAGTCAAGTGATGCTTTTCTCTTCTATAGATATAGCACCAAAATTTGTGATTAATAAATGATGAGTCCAACTGCCATTTCTTCAGAAATGCAAAGCCAAAAGAAGAAAGCATTATCTCCCTCCTCTCCCCTTTCCTTTGTGGTGTGTACATGCACATGTGTACAACTGTGCAGGTCTATGAAACTACACATGCTATAGGGTGAATTTAGCACTATAGGCTGAAAATACTGGTTGGCTCTTTGCCAAGCCCCAATTACATTCTATCTTTCTCCTCTCCAGGCATACAGCTTCCTTGTCTTCAAACTCCCCACTAACACCCCAATTAGCTATGGGAAGAAAACAACACCACAAAGAAAACACCAGAGATGTAATTTGATCTTGGCAAAGAAGAGATTGCAGAAGTGTGATTCTGTACCCAATTTATTAGTCATTTCAGCATGTCCCCTGGATCATGCCTTGAAAGAGATTAGAACAACCTGTTTTGGTAGTGGTTGTTATTTCAACTTTAAGCTGATTATTTTTTTGTACAAATGATGACACTAGTGGCAAAAGCCAGGCCATCAGAATTCAACTGACTGGGTTAGAATCCCAGCCTTGCCATTTACTACATGTGTGACCACAGGAAGTTATTGAACCTCTCCAAACCCCAATTTGCTCATGGTGTAAAATGGGAATAATTGTATCTTAGGGTACTTATAAAGATTAAATGAGATAGTGCACAGTGTTTGGTCCTGTAATTGGTGATTTATTGATGATCACTATGGTAACAAAGAAGATAAACAAAACTTTAAGATTAGCTCCAGAGAACTGCTGCCACTTTTCATCTGCTTCTCGAGGCTTGGTGACATTATACCAGAGTAAGGATGCTAGGTGCTCAAACCCAAGTGGTCAGCATAGAAGAAAAAAAACCTCTTTCTACTCAATTTATCTTTGAGCAAAGCTATAAAAGCAACTTCCATTCTCTTCTCCTTTGATAAAAGCAAAATGTATCCCCTCTAAGTGGCTATTAGAGGGCCAATCTCTGTACAGCCCATTCTATATAATAGGTACTCAAAACTCATTCACTCTATAATGGCTTAATATTTTCTGTACAGGGACTAGTGGTGGTATAGGCTCCTAATAAACCATTACATCAACTCCTGAAGCTCTGAATCTTTGAAGCAGATGTTTTCCTAACATCCTGTAAATACTCCAATCATCTCAAACTGCTGGGATTTCACCTTTGTACCGTTTTTAGAATATGTGCCCATTGAGTAATGGGCTTGTCTAATCTGTTTGACATTTATTGGTGCTCACAGTGTAGCAAGGTTGGGAGATGTAGCAGAGCACATTCTAAATAAATCAACAGGAGAAAGCAAACTAAATCGTAGAGGGAAATTACAGTGTCCAAATCATTTATACACTAGTGGTTACCATTTCACCTGGGTCCAGCTAATGTCACTGGAGAGTCTCTGAAGCCCTAGGACTCATTTATCAACCCTACTAAACCTGCTGATCCCTGGTTCCACACTGAAATTGACCAATGTATTGGAGACTTATAGGGTCTTGGACAGGGAGATTAATTAATGAACAGAAGGAACATGTGGAGAAGAAAATGATCTGGATTTGGAGGGGTCTGGTACCATATCTGTTATTAGCTAGTGTGTGACCTTAGCAAAGTTACTTTACATCTCTGGGCCTTAGTTTTCTTAAGAATATATGTGTATATCTATGTGTGTATATGTGTGTGTATGTTTGGAAATGTGTTTGCAATTGATTGGTTGTGATGTTTATGATTTTTAAAGGATCGGGATTCCTGTTTCAAGTGACATCTAATTTAGAACACTTTATAGAAAACGGATAAAAGTGAATTTATCCATTTGGGAAAAGGGACCCATAGCAGGAAAGACTTCCACTCATATCCTGTGGCAGCTCTAAATAGACTTGCCTGGATAACTAGTGTTCTCTGAACTGTGTGTGATGACATGATCTATAGTGTTTCACCAACTCTCATTTTATTATTTGTGGAAAATTTCCTACCAAAGATAAAATATTGAACCTATGCAAATATTTTATTAATTTATTGATTTATAAGTCATGCCAATAACTTACCAAATAATTTATTAAAGTAATTTGGTTTCAAGTTCCATAAGTTAGTGGTTTAAGATCTTGTCTTTTTTATTTATTTGAAGTCTGAATTAACACAAATGCCCCTTGTGTTTTGCTTCTACCACTTTATTATTTTTGTAACAAATGGCTAAACTGTTATTCATTTGAAAATGTAAGCGACTTAGAGTACTTCCCGTAAGGATGGAGAAAGTCCAAAGGGATTATTGCTTTCACCCTAACAATAAGAATAAGTTGGCTCATTTGTTTTTAACTCATCAGAGACTTGAGGTATTCAAAGAAACCTAAATGAATCAAATTCCAGGAAAGACAGGTTCTTCCTACGAGAGTAGAGAGATCCAAATTTGCCTTCATTCTAGTGGAAGAGCAGGAAGTGGAATGAATCTGACATATATTTGTAATCCCATTGATGGCAAAGGTATGACTCTTTCCCTCTCTCTCTTAATCTAGTAGCTAGCATGGATCATACAGATGTTTTAAAAACTTCTCAGGGGATTCTAATATGCATCCAGGTGATTTCAACATGCCTGCATGTTGATTATATGACACTAACTGAAGAAATAGCTCGTGTAAGAGACACTCCATGCTATCAAAAAATATTTTTTTTTCATTATTTACTGAAGCCTTTCTTGTACTCAGCACTGAGAAAGTGCCTGATAAGTACAGAATAAATATAAGGAATGGCCACTGTCCTCAAAACACTTACCATATAGTTGGGGAAATAAAACAAACATACTAAACAAATTGAACAAAACCCCTCCACAAGCTGTGGATAATTAGCTCCTAAATGGAGTGGATGAAATATATATATATATATTTCATCCACAGTTATATATATATAACTGATTGTTATGACAGAACAACCAGAATGACTGGAATGACCGGTCAACCAGTTGCTATGATTTGCACTGACCACCAGGGGACTGATGTTCAATGTAGGAGCTGCCCCCAGGTGGTCAGTGCACTCCCACAGGGGGAGTGCTGCTCAGTCAGAAGCTGGGCTCATGGCTGATGAGCGCAGCTGCAGTGGCGAGAGCCTCTCCTGACTCTGCAGTGAGCTGGGATGAACACAAGCGGTGTGGCACATGACCCTGGTTCTAGCTCCTCCCTGGGTGCTTGCTGCTTAGCACAATGCTACATCCCTCTTGCAATCTGAAACCCTTTGGGGGCCTAAACAGGCAGTTGGACATTCCTTGAGGGGTTCTGGATTGCAAGAGGGTGCAGGCCAGGCTGAGAGACACTCCCCCTTCTGTGCATGAATTTCATGCACTGGGCCTCTAGTATATTCTATAAAAATTTAGAAAGCAGAAAATCAATCCAGGCTGGAATAGTCAGTCATGCTCTCTCAGAATTGGTATTTTTCTCCAAATAATTATTTTTTATATATATTTTTTATTGATTTTTTACAGAGAGGAAGGGAGGGAGAGAGAGAGTTAGAAACATCAATGAGAGAGAGACATCGATCAGCCACCTCCTGCACATCTCCTACTGGGGATGTTCCCGCAACCAGGATACATGCCCTTGACCAGAATCTAACCTGAGATCTTTCAGTCTGCATACCAATGCTCTATCCACTGAGCCAAACTGGTTTCGGCCAAATAAATATTTTGATGGTACTAAGAAAATTCTTATGTGCTAGAACCCTTTGTTCCTCATTTTAAGATGGATCAGTGGAAAATTTGAGAACTAGTTTAATAGCACACTCAGTGTTAAAGATTTTCTAAAAAGTGCTTCAATAGCCAATTTACTAGTCTTCTCTATGTTTGGAAATTCTGTTGTTGGCAATTAAAAAACGCTTTCTTTCCTAAAAATGCACATCTGACATTAAAACTATTATTATTTTATTAGAGATGAAAATAGAGGGGTATCTAACATCTAAAATTAAATTTTAAGTGTTTCATTTTTTTGGAAACCTAAGAAAGTATTGTCATAAACACCTCTTTTTATTTCCAACATGTATCTTTATTGAGGGGAAATATTTCGTTTACATTTTCTTGATTTATTTTACCTAAGTAATGTTTTGTAAAAATCTAGCCATTCAGTTTTTGAGACATGTTTAGCTTTTCAGTAAGCTTTTAGGGCTGTCTGTGTATCTGTGTGTCTATCAGAAAACTGAGAAATCATTTTGCTTGGGGGAGGAGCAAGTAGAGACCCAATAGGGCTCCAGGGTGGAAATGTGGGCAGTGTCTTCCTCCCATCCCCATCTCCACTTCCTCCCTCAGTGCCCTTTGTAAGGCCTGCATGCTGGTTTGGTGGCTCTTGTCTCCTCTGACAGTGGGAGATGGAACCTTTGTAAACTAGAAGCAGTGGTGCCTCACAGCTTGTCCAAGGAGGAGCAGTGTCTGTGCTTAGAGCCTAATGCCTGAGCAGCTGTCTGCCTTATTTGCCCCCACATTTCCTCTGGATAGAGGTAAACAAATGTGAACAGCCAATAGAATATATTTGAATTTGACCTCTGAGGCCATCTATTTTAGGCAAATTGTAATTTTGCAAAAGGCATGGGCTTATTCCAAATGTTTATTTAGTGTTGAATAGTTTCCAGTTGGCTGGCTGGTCTACATTATTGATGGTGCTGAAAACATTAAGTGATATGCTAATAATAGATGCTAGGTTTGCATTCATCTCTGGGTACAGAGATTCATTTTGCTGGGTGCCAGAACAAAAATTCGCCTTAGTGAGAGATGGGCAAATAAGTCTGGCTATATTTGGCAACCACTATCACCTCTATCCTCTCACACAACACTCACCTTGATTAGTAAAGAGCTTCCTTGTGGCTTTCTAGGTTCCTGCCAACACAATTCTTTTTCATAGGATGCCTACTACATGGTTCAAGCTTTCTGTATGCCATCCCTTTTGTCCTCAACAATGACCATGAGAAGCAGGAATCATTATTCTCATTTTAGAGAGGAGGAAACTGCAGTTTAGAGATCTCTAATTTTAAGTTTGAAGTGAAGATTCAATCCAAAGCCTGATTCCAGAAATTACTCTCATTTCATTTTATTTCAGCAAAATTCCACATTAACCAGATATCCCCCTCTCTTATGTATATGTTTATGGTTATAGCAATTCTTTTTCCTTCTACCAATCCCTGATATGAATTTTGCCTCCACGATGTCAAAATGAATACTTGGGGATGAATCTTCTACTTTTTTAATAAGTGATAGCAATTTATTGTCCAAGTGGAAAGAAAACAAAACAAAACAAAGAGAGAGATAGCCCTTCAGAGGACTGTGCATATGACCACACTTTCCTACAGACATATAGAAAAAAAAAAACTGAAAAAAAAATACTGACCTTGCATATCGTTAAGTCTCAGATCACTTGCCTTTGAGCTCTAAATGTCAATTTGCTCCTAAAAGAGACTTCTGTGAATAGAATCTTGGGTTAAAAAAATAACCATGGGATAGATTAACAGCACAGTTGGCTACTGAAATTGTCCCTGGTGGGAAGAAGGGAGATTTATTCAGCCTTGTTCTCTTACACAGTTTTGGTTCTATTTCACTGAAAGAGATGAATAGTCAGTTCTGAGACATTTTCAGGGACCTGCTGTCCACACCATAGAGCAGGGGTGGGGAGCCTTTTTCTGCCAACCCAATTTGGATATTTATAGAATCATTCATGGGCCATACAAAATTATTAACTTAGAAGTTAGCCTGCTATATTTGGTCAAACATTTAATTAACTCATCCCTAATGCCTTGGCAAGGCCAGACCAATGATTTCTCAGGCCTTATGGCCCATGGGCCGGAGGGTCTCCACTCCTGATCTAGAGTCAGTCCCAAATGGCAGATCTTTGTAAATGAAAACATCAATGTTCCTGGTCACATCCTTCCTGGTGTAATCATCGTGGAATTGCTTTCACAGCCATGAAGTTCTGCTGCAGTGCAAGTCTGTTCCTCTAAGCAGCATTTTTAGGAGCTGGAGGAATTGCTGAAGGTAGGGAGAAATTTTAGGAGATCTAGATTCTAATTAAATTTTCCTCTAATTAATACAGTGGAGACTCTAAAAGATGGAGGTGGCCCTGAGGATGGCAGCAGCCCAAATCCAAGAAGCTCAGAGAATTCTTCCCCTTCCCACAAATTTAATGCAAAAATCATCCTGAAAACTTGTGTAGCTTGAGAAGGAAGGAGAGAAGTGGTGATTTTTTTTTCAAACATAAACTGACTGTGATCTTTCTCCACAGAACCAAATAACTGTCATACATTAGTGAAACATTTTGACAATATTCCCATGACGTCCATGCCCTTTTCCCCATGACATTTAATGGTTCACCACTGGATAGATGATAATTAAATTTTTTGGTGCTGCCAAACACCTCTTCCTATTTCTCTTCTCTCCCCTCATTCTCCCTTTTGTTCTGTAGACTTGTCTCCTAATGTCCCTGGAATATACTTCCCTGGTTTCAGGCTGTTTCATGATGTCTTTATTATGTAGGAATGCTCAGTTATTACCCTTAACATACTTACTTCCCTTCCCCCACCTTTTCTTTGAGACATATTTTAAATATCACCTCCTCTAATAAGGTGCTTCATACAAAATACTCCTCTAATAAATAGTCATTGATGAATTTTCTTGGTTATTCTTGCCGTAGTTAATGGTTTTTACTTCTCCAACATAGACAAAATTAAATTTCAATTAATTTCAATCTCTTCTAACTTTCATTCCAACTCTTTCCCATTCTTGGGTTATACCACTCAAGAGGTCTCTCTGTAGTCTGCACAGCCTTTCTCTTTGACTGTTTGATTTTGTTCACTTCACTCCAGGGAGACTCTGCATCTTGAGACCTTAATGCTTTTGCCTTTGAAATTCTCTTTCTGGCACATTCTTTCATTTTCTTTTCTCCGTTCCCATGGTTTAGTCCTAGCACACAACACAGTTGTTTTCACTATGTGTTTTAACATTTTCAACATCTGTTGTTTTAACATTTTCCCCTCCCATTTCTTCTGCAAAATTCATTTTCAAGTATTGTTTCTCTTCCTCAAAATCACTTTCCTTCCCAACTGTCCATCATGTTTCCAACTTACAATAGTTGAGTGTACTTCTGAAACATTGCCTTTCTCTCTCCCACATGCAGCCATTCCCCTCAAACAGCTAGACAGTTAATGTTCCTCCCCCCTGGCTTTCCCTTCTAAACGTTTCTGCTGCCTCTTGTGTACACACATAGGCAAAATGCTTCCAAGGTTTGTCTTCTCCTGCAGGGCTCATGCTAATGGAACTACAATTGACACCCCCCACTCAGAGGAGCCCTCAAAGATCCCAGAGCCTGAGGCAAAACATGAGTTCAGCTGTACCTCAGTCCCATTGCCATGCAGCTGCTCCCCTTCATCTGCTGAGCCTCCGGGTATAACCTGCCAAGACCACTGCCCACCGAGGTCTTAACCACTTGATAAGATCATTTTTTATTCTGAATTGTCCTTTTGTTTCTGATGCCTGTTTGTGCTGTTCATCGATGATTCCTTTGCTGGACCACTGGGGCCTTGAGCTCTGTTGCCATGCCTCTCATCTGAACTGCCTCCACTCCTCCTCAGCCTGCTTGTCTGGTCTACAGATTCTCTCTGCCTGGTCAGCCCCTGTCTGAGAATATGCTTTGCTCTTGCCTTTCCTAACCACTTAGTCCTTCAGGCTCTGATTCCTGGTCCTCTGGTTTCAATTGCCAGTATGGAGCCTCATCTCTGATCAATTTAATGACTTCCTATTGAACACTTAATTGTTTACAAAGCATTTTGTAACTTGTATCAGAGGGATAAAAATGAATACTACAGAGTAGTCCTCTTTTACCCTTGGGAGATATGTTCCAATAGCCCCTATAGATGCCTAACACCAAATAGTATGAAACCATACATATACTATGTTTTTTCTATACATACATACCTGTCCACATAAAAGCAACACTTTCGGCCTTCTTTTGGCATACTAAATTTCTAGCACCTCCATTCTTGCACTTTAGGGCCATTATGAAGTAAAAGAAGGGTTACTTAATTCTAGCACTACCATATGCCGACAGTAGATCTGATAACTGAGGTGGCTACTAAGTGACTAATGGCAGGCAGTGTATATCACTTGGATTCTCTGGACAAAAGGAGGATACATGATCTAGACAGAGTGTAATGACATGGGATTTTATCATGCTATTCAGAATGGCTCACAATTTAGAAACTAGGTATTGTTTATTTTTTGAATTTTTCATTTAATCTTTTTGGATCACGTTGACTATGAGTTATTTAAACTGCAATAAGCAGAAGCAGGGATAATGGGGAACTCCGGAAAGTACTTTCTCTCAAGGAGCTTACAGTCTATTGGAGGGATTGTGAGGCCAATTTATCCGTGGAAGGCAAACGTGATGAGCTCACTGAGAGTCAGGAAAGGGAAAGACAAAGCTTTTGTGTATGTGTATTAAGGACAGGGTGATGATCAGGATAGTTTGCTTGGCAGAAGGCACACATGGGCTGATTTGAATGTAGGTAGGGTCATAATCAGGGGGATATATTTTTGGAGGAAGAGTGAAGTTAAGTTTGGCTAGACATAGCAATGTTTCTCAACAGGCTTCTGTGGTATCTGGTGCTTGAGACACTCAATTTTCTACTTATTAAATGACAGTATAACCTCCAGTCACTGAGGCAAATGGCACAGTTCTGACACAATTTTCAAAAATGTCCAGAAGACACTACTATTCTCCAATGGAAAGTACTAACGTCTAGTGTTATAGGAGAATGTCTAGAAATATCTCTGATCTGAGGAGTTTAGGTATAAGTGAAATTCAGTGGGAAGCCCTTGGAATTTGAACATGGAATGGAAGAATCTAAGATCCTCTTTAGAAAGGATTAGGATTTTACTCAGGCAATGAAATGGAAGACAGCAACAGGATACTGGATGGGAGGGAGAAATTTAGGAGGTTGTTGCAATCATCCAGGAAAGGGATGATAACAAATTATGCTGGATACAGCTAAAGGTCTTCTTCATAAAATCAGGCAACTAATTGGATGTGGGGTCAAGGGCTCACTGAGTTGACAGTGATCCCCAGGTTTTGAACCCAATGACTAGGAGCACAGAGGTGCCACATGCAGAAATCAGGAGGTCAGAAAGAGGACAGGGTTTCAGGGAAAGAAGATGAGTTCAATTTGGAGCATGTTGTGTTTGTGCAGCCCAGGAGGAAACATGAATGTTTGGAGTGGTGCCAACCAAGCACCAGGAGCTACTTACTGAATACGAATGATGCTACTTGGATAGCTATTTTTTTTTAAAGGTTTTTAAAACAAATTGTTTCTTAAATAAGCCTGTCACACACAGCCAGCCCCTAGTCACTTGTCCTCAGCCACTCCCATCTTTTCTTTCTTTCTTTCTTTCTTTCTTTCTTTCTTTCTTTCTTTCTTTCTTTCTTTCTTTCTTTCTTTCTTTCTTTCTTCCTCCCCTTATTTTTTTAAAATGCATTTTTATGGATTTCAGAAAGGAAGGGAGAGGGAGACAGATATAGAAACACCAAGGATGAAAATAATTGATCAGGTACCTCCTCAAGCCACCTACTGGGGATTGAGCCCACAAC
>JAAGEH010002521.1:0-18954 GCA_011751065.1 Lasiurus cinereus | reverse complement strand
TTTTCTCTTTTCTTTTTTTTCTTTTTTCTCTTTCCTTTTTTCTCTTTTCTTTTCTTTTCCTTTCCTTTCCTTTCTTTTCTTTTCTTTTCTTTTTTCTTTTCTTCTTTTCTTTTCTTTTCTTTTCTTCTTCTTCTTATTTTACTTTAAACATATTTCTGGGAGATTTCCACCACTATTTAGGATTTGACAAGTACCTAAGAGGTGATTTCCCAATCTATTTCTTGAGTCCATACTTTATTCCTATGTTATAGACATATAGTTCTCAACTAGGAGTCTTTTGCTCCCACCCAGGGGACATTTGGCAATGTCTAAAGACAGCTTTGATGAGCAGGGGAGAGATATGCTATTGGCATCTAGTGAGTTAAGGGCAAGGATGCTGATAAATATCCCTGAAAGCACAGGATGCTCTCCTTTTTCCTCACTGCTCTCAACAAAGAGTGATCTAGTGCAAACTTCTCTATGGAATTTTGTCAGTAATGCTGAGATTGAGAAACCCTGCTATAGATCCAGATGTGAAACTGCTAATTGGTCTTCTTCATTTGTGTGCCTCATAAATGCCTCAAATTCTACTTAATAAAAAAAAGGATGTTTGACAGTGTCCAGTGTGGTTAAACCTTGATAATATGTACTTATTAACTATGATAGTTTCTATAATGAAGTTAGGTTATACAAAAAATAATTGAGTCATTTCTTCATGTAATCACCACAAAAAATTGGGGAACAAGGACTTAAAGCAACTGGCCCATGAACTTTTGTTTTTTGTATTAGGTTTATATTTGTTTGGGAATTGATTTATTTTATATTGTTCTTTCCTTGGCTCCTCAGCACTTCCAATTCTAGCCATGCTCTTCTGCAGGTTATGGCCACTTCAATTTTTGGCTAAATTAATTAGTCACCATGTCTTTATAACATCACCATAAAAATAAACTTGCCCTTACCCTGGCGAGTATGGCTCAGTGGTTGAGCATTGACCCTTGCACTGAAAACTTGCTATTTCATTCCCGGTCAGGGCACATGCCAAGATTGTCGCTTGATTCCTTGTAGGGGGTGTGCAGGAAGCAGCAGATCAATGTTTTCCTCTCACATCAATATTTCCCTCTCTCTAAAAATATTAAATAATAAATAAATAAATAATCTGCCTTTGTAAAGTAACTATGCCTATTTCTAAATTGGTAAAAAAAAAATGAATACAAGAGAAGCACAACTAGAATTGAATCCCTCAATCTCCATTACTGTGGATTGACATACTCTATCAAATATGGTTATACAAAGGTAATAATGTGTCAAGTGTAAATAATTAAAATATGGAATGCTATTTTTAAGGTTTTCCTACATGGGGAGGGTACACCATAACCTAGGGATGCTAAGGATGGACCTAAAAATATAAATGTTCTCAGTCTTTATTTAACAGTTTTACTTTTGTGAAACCAAATATGGTTGCAGCTTAAAGACTGGGGCCAGTGATGTTTTGGTAAGCCAGCTCCCTATAAAGAAAGAAAGACATTTTTAAAAAGCCACAATTGCAGTAATTGCCCATTTCCATCGTGTAAATACTCCTGCCATTGTAAATTTCAAGTTGCCAAAGCTTTAACATCTGACTCACAAAATTCCTGAATATTTAACAGTTGGCTTTTACAAGCAAGTACAAGCCTGTGCCAACATACCAGTGTCTAATTTTGTATCTTTTTCTATGAGTAAAGCAGCACTACAATGGGAATCTCATAATGTGGGATTCTGTTCTGGTCCTAGTATAAACTTACTGTGGACTCTAGGTTGGATATTTCATGTCTCTCAAGTTTCAGTCTTCTCCATTGCAAAATACGGTGGTTGAATTGATGTTCTCTAAGATCTATTCTGGCTATAGCAGCCAAAGGTGCCAAGTGTTCCCATCATCAATCAGAATGACTTTCAATGTGCAAGCATGAAATATCAGTACTATCGGCAAAATAGGATAAAAATTTAAGATTAAATTGCTATGAATGCATTTTCTTCTTCTATTGGTTTTGTTTATTATAGATTACATTTTGAGTAGGCATTCTGCTTTTCTGACATAACTATAAATTGGGTTAAAACAATTCTTCATTTTTGGCAGTTTGTTTATTCTTTCATTAATTACACTTTCTCCACTAAATGAAACATGCTTGTGTACCATTAACTGTTACATCATGAATCTGTTTCTAAAAATGTGCATTTAAAAAATGTGATCTCTTTATGGAATTCTGGCAATGCAGCATTTTTTGATGATGTCACATCTGAGAGATTTCATAAAATGGCAATCTGTATAGAAAGTGGAAAGTGTAATTTTTTATGTTGTTTTGTCTAAATAGACATATGCTTCTATTCTCTTATGCCATAAATAATTCTCTGGCATCTGTGACATGCAGATACTACCCTATGTCTCTATTTCTGTGAAGTATAACCAAGCCAAAGGAATAAGCCAACGATGTGTTCCCTTTCTGGTCAAATGCAGATTTTCCGCTTAAAAGGTAAATTTTTCATTACCAAAAGATGAATGATTTAGCATTGAGTTTCATTTTATTCCCTCATTTTTTAAAGTAGGTAATAATGTGCCAAATAAAAATATGCAAGAGGTCATTTTCCTTGAATGTGGATATGACACTCACAAAAGTTAAATTGAATTAATTTTCTGCTTCATGTTAATTTTCTTTATAATTTAACCCATGATACAACCATAGCTATGGCATCATAAAAGACTAGAGCTGGATATCCTTTTAATTGTTCTCATCCAATTTTGTGATTAAGTATACAGAAACATTGCAATCCAAAATTAGTAAATCACTTGACCAAGATAACACAAGGAATGGTCATTTGCTCTTTCCACTCTATCCCAAACATCTAGACCTCATGGTACCTGCCTTTTCAATAACATGGGCATACATTTAAAAATTATTTTCATGCATCTTGCATACCCCACACATATTACTTCTTTTTATCTATTTACATTCAAGACCCACAGTATTCTTTCTTTTCTTTTGCCAGTATTTGCTCACTCGCTTCTCTAATTATTACTATGTAAGTGACTTGTAACTGATAAAGAATATCCCTTCTATAAAGCATTTGTAGTTTCATAAATACTCAAGATACCCTCAGGTTATTGTCTTAATAAGCTTTTATTTTAGAAGTTTTATATTTACAGAAATATTATGAAGGTAGTAGAGAGTTCATATACTCCATATCCACTCCCCCTATTGTTAACATAATTATATCGATATTCATATTGATAACAATGAGTAGAATCAATATTGATATGTCATTATTAACTAATGCTTATGCTTTATTCAGATTTGCTTCAATTTTGCCTAATTTCCTTGTTCTGTTCCAAAATTCTATTCAGGATAACTCCTTATATTTATTTATTATGTATTCTTAGGTTCTTTCAGGTTAAGAGAATTTCTCAGACTTTGTTTTTTTATTTTTTATTTTTTTTTAAATTAAATCTTTATTATTCAGATTATTACATTTGTTACTCTTTTTTTCCCCTCCATAGCACTCCTCCACCCAGCTCCCACCCCTCCCTCTCCCATTGATCTCATCCATAGGTGTATGATTTTTGTCCAGTCTCTCCCCGTACACTCCTCACCCCTTTCCCCCTGAGAATTATCAGTCCACTCCCTTTCTGTGTTCCTGATTGTATTATATTCACCAGTTTATTCTGTTGATTAGATTTTTAATTCACTTAATTTTTAGATTCACTTGTGATAGATATGTATTTGTTGTTCATAATTTTTTGGCTTTTACCTTTTTCTTCTTCCTCTTCTAAAAGAGTACCTTTCAGCATTTCATATAATACTGGTTTGGAGTTGATGAACTCCTATAGCTTTTTCTTATCTGTGAAGCTCTTTATCTGCCCTTCAATTCTGAATGTTAGCTTTGCTGGATAGATTATTCTTGGTTGTAGGTTCTTGCTATTCATCACGTTGAATATTTCTTGCCACTCCCATCTGGCCTGCATCGTTTCTATTGAGAAATCAGCTGACAGTCGTATGGGTGCTCCCTTGTAGGTAATAAACTGTTTTTCTCTTGCTGCTTTTAATATTCTCTCTTTGTCTTTTGCTCTTGGTATTTTAATTATGATGTGTCTTGGTGTGGTCCTCTTTGGATTCCTTTTAAATGGGGTTCTGTGTGCTTCCTGGACTTGCAAGTCTATTTCTTTTACCAGATGTGGGAAGTTTTCAGTCATTATTTCTTTAAACAGGTTTTCAGTATCTTGCTCTCTCTCTTCTTCTGGCACCCCCACAATTCTGATGTTGGTATGCTTGAAGCTGTCCCAGAGGCTCCTTACATTATGTTCACATTTTTGGATTCTTTTCTCTTCTTGCTTTTCCAATTGAGTGTTTTCTACTTCTTTATATTTCAAATTTTTGACTTGATTCTTACCTTTCTCTCATCTGCTGTTAGGACTCTGTATAATATTTTTTATTTCAATCAGTGTATGTTTAATTTCTATTTGGTCCTTTATCATCTTTAGTTGGACCTTTTCCATCTCTAGTTGGCTTTTTTGCATCTCTAGTTGGTCCTTTTTCATCTCCTTTTGGCTCTCGCTAAGTTTATCCAACTTTTCTAGCATATTCTTGAAAAACCTTACAAGCGTGGTTTTAAACTCTATATCCAGTCGTTTTTTTCCCTCCATTTCTTTTGTTTGTGATCCCTTCCCTTGTCTCGGCATTTTCACTATGTCGGGGAAACTTCTGTGTTGAATTCAGCCTTATGATACCAGACGTGCAAAGCCTCAGAAGCCTCTGTTGAGCTTGGGAGGGGTGGAGTCTCAGGGCTTAAGGGACCGCCTTGCCTTCCAGTCGCCCCGCCCTCCACGGCCCCTGAGTCTCACGTGACTGGGTAATGGCTGGAGCGGTCCTTGTGTGTGCGAGCCCGCAGTGCCTCTAACCGCTGCATTTCCAGCTCCCCTGCACACCAGGACCACACGAGTCTAGGTCCCCAGGGTTTCGCCCGAAACAGGGGCCCAGTGGACTCAGAAGTGGCACAGTTGGGAGGGTCTGTCTCCTGCCCACTCTCGAAAGCCAGCGGCACTATCAGCAATCTGTCCTGTGCACAGCACCGTGCGTGACCAGACCTCCGATCTTTTGCGACTCCCCTAAATTTCCGTGTACCTCTCCCTTTTCACAGTCCAAACTCCTCCCGTATGAGTTTCAGCTGGATCTGGGGTTTAGTTTCGTAAGATACGGGGTCTCCGTTTCCCTCCCGCCAGAGAAAGCCAGCCAGGTACTCCGGCACCTGCTCTCTCAGCGCACTCGTCTCCGTACCTCATCTTTTTGCAGCTCCTCTGGGTTTCCGTGAGCCCCTCTCCTTCCTTCTAGCTGTAGAACTTACACTCGGCCAGCTTTCCTGTGGTTCTGGATTATGTCCGTTCTGTCTTTTAGTTGTAGTTTTGAAATTGTGTGAGGCAGCAGTGTAGGTGTTTACCTATGCCGCCATCTTGGATCTCAGACTTTGTTTTTAATGGCCTTACCATTTTCAGATAAGTGGTCAGGTATTTTTTAAAATGTTACTCAATTGGTATTTATCATGATAGTTTTCTCACAATTAGAGTTTGGGTTTTGGGGAGGAAGACTGGAAAGATATAGTGCCATTATCATCACATCATGGCAAGGATAATCTGATTTATCACTGTTTATGTTAAACTTTATCACTTAGCTGGAGTACTTTGTCAGGTTTTCATGCAGTACTCTTTGGAAGGAAGTCATTATGTGAACCCCACGTTTAAAGAGTGAGGGTTAATTTTCACCTTCTTCATACGTTATTCATAAAATATTTGGACAGCAGATTTGTTTATTCACACACATCAATTTACTTTTTCAATCATTTATTTATAGCAGCATGAATTCTTGGGGTAAAATTAAACTTTTTTTTCTTCTCATATTATTACAGCATTGGCTGTTGGAAGTTCTTTCAGTTGGCCCCTGGGTGCATTTAATATGCTCCCATCATTGTGTATTTGGAGCATTTCCTTAGTTTTTGGCAATACCAGATGCTTCAACTTTTAACTTGTATATTTCCTTCCCTAGTCCCAGAATCAACCATCCCTTGAAGGTGTACTTTATTAGGAAAGTGTGTTTTAAAATGGTATTTAAAACCATTTACATTTGCCATTTAAATGGTACTTAAAATCATTTAAACATTTAAAACTTGGCATTTAAAACCAAGATCTGGGTGTCAGTTATCCAGATACTTAAACTGACTTATAAAGTACCTGTACTATTGCTACTAGGATATATTAACCTGTGTGTATATATATATATATTTAAAAGTTTTACTATTTGTAGCCATCTGTGGCTATATTAAATTGATATCTGTTTGTACTTTTTTTCCCAATTCTAATCTATTATCATATGGATTATTCTGGCCTTGGTTATCTGTTAAGAGCGAGACATTTGCTCTTACCATCTGTCATTCATCTATTTGATCATTCAATTGCAATATATGTATACATAATAGTTTCAGAGCTGCTAGTCCAACCCATATGGGAAATAACTTTAGAAATAGAGTGGTTATATACAATTCTTCTAGACCTTATTCTTAGAGATTATACTCATTTCCAAAGTTATTTCAGTCAGCACCTTTCCGTAGTCCACTTCAATGAGGTTATTTCATAAATTTATAGTATAGTTAGATTTTAGTCAATCTGCACTCTATCGTCAGGATTTCCAAAACTCATAAATGCTTTTTCTTAAATTTCACACATTAATAATATTCATGTTCTATACTATGCATCTCTGGGTGTTTATAAAGGCATAACACTGTGTAACCACCATTATAATATCATACATGTTTTTATCCATTTTTTAAATTGACTTATTTGTTACCTTACTGTTGAGTTTTAAAAGTTGTATATTTTAGATAACAGTTCTCTATCAGATGGGTTGTTTTTGTTTTGTTTTGTTTTGTTTGCTTATTTTGATTTTTGCAAATATTTCCTCCTAGTCTCTGGCAAGTTTTCTTATTCCCTTGAAAAATGTTTTCTCATTGCCTTTCACAGAGCAGGAGTTTTAATTTTAATGAAGTCTAGTTTGTTAACTTTTCTTTCATGAATTATGCCTTTGGTATTGTATCTAAAAAGTTATTTCCATAACAAGATCATCTAATTGTTCTGTGTTATCCTCCTGAAATTTTACAGTTTTACATTTTACAATAAATCTGATATCCATTTAGATTTTATTTTTAAAAGGGTATAAGGTCTATATATAAATTTATTATTATTATTATTATTATTATTATTATTATTATTTGCATGTGGATGTCCACTTGTTCCAGCTCCATTTGTTGAAGGGACAATCTTTCTACATTATAATTGCTTTTGTTCCCTCCTCAAAGTTCAGTTGACTCTATGAGTGTCTATATCTGGACTCTCTATTCTGTTCCATTGATGTATTTGTCTGTTTTTTTGCCAACACTATTTTGATTATTCTACCTTAAGTTTTAAAGTCAGGTAGTGACTTTATTCTTCAATATTCATTCTTCAATATTGTGTTGGCTATTCTGGCTCTTTTGCCTCTCCATATAAACTTTAGAATCAGTTTGATGATAATTATAAAACAACTTGCAAGGATTTTTATTGGGGTTGCATTGAGCCTACAGATCAAATTGGGTATATTATTATTTTTTTTTTTTACTTTTGGTATGTCTTCTAATTTTTATGGTAAAAGCCAGATATGTTATATTTTGCAATAGAAAGTGAGGTAAACTAGACTCAAATGAATCTGTAAGGATTTGCTCACTGCATAGTGGGAGGATTTATTTTAAACTGGCTAGAAGTTGTGCTGTGATAGGTACCAGTGGCTTCAAATGACTACCTCTTGTGTTCTTGCATTAGTTTACCCTTTCACTTTGTGTTTTTTCTGTGTACTCATCCTCAGGGAAAGTGTGTGCTTCACTGGTCTTTCTGCCATAAAGTGCTATTTCTATACTAGAGCCCTATTGGTGTGATGGTAAAGTAGGGGGATGGAGGAGTGTTCTATAATAATACAACTTAGACTCACATTTTGAATAGGCTTCTGTATCTAGTTGTGAACTATATAAATAATATTTTAACCATATACCTTCTTTCTTTCCTGACTTCTCCTCCTTTTCCTGGTTGCAAAGTTTCCAATCTGTTTTCTAAAAAAACCCCACAAAAAACAAAAAACTGTCTTTGTGGACTGATTGCCCATGCTTCGCCTCACTGCTTAATTAGGACAAGATTTCTGGAGGGGTCTTAAATGGAAAGGGATATTTCCCCTCCAGTTTGGGTATGATTTCAAAACTGTGCTCAGGCAAAATCATTTTTCCTAGAGGTTATAGAGAAAACTCTTGGTGTAATTCACGATTTCCTCTTCCCCTCCTGTAGAACCATGATGAGATTTTTCTTTTAATATATTTTTTATTGATTTAAGAGAGGCAAAGAAGAAAGAGGAAGAGAAAGATAGAAACATCAATGATGAGAAAGAATCATTGATCAGGACCAAGCCCACAATCTGGGCATGTGCCCTGAATCTAATTGTGACTTCCTGGTTCATAGGTTAATGCTCAACCACTGAGCCATGCTGTCTGGGCCCATGCTTAGATTTTTCTGAGATTCTCCAGTGACAACTTGCTGGGGTTTCTGGAGGAAAAGCCCGTGAAAATGTGGAGCCTTCAGCCATGAGGCTAAAGTCCCCAGGATTTCCTCAGTCAGCCTTCACTAATTCATCAAAATGATCATTTAAGTGCTCCTACCCAATTAAGTTTCCAATGGGTTGGGATTCAAGTAAGCAGAACTTGGTTGTTGTAACTCTCTGGATTTGCCTATATCTCTAGATTTTAGGGATAGCAGTTTACCCTGCAACCTCAATTATCTGATAAATTGGAGAAATGTTATATTGATTTTCAGTTTGTCCAGCTTTTTCTTGTTGATGACTGCTAACGGCTTTACATATCAAATCTGATTCCATCAGTTCTCTCTATGTTACTTTTTAAAATTTTGAGCATGGACTCATGGGATTGCTATTTGAGTGTGGGCATAGGCTTCAGGTTATGCCAATGGACCAGGTTACTGATTCATTCACATTTACACGATATTTCTATGTGTCAATTTCCACAAGTTAAAAATGAGAGTTGCAATAGTCTATCATTCAAAATCATCATCTTAGGACTCAAAATCATATGGCAACATATCACTTTGTTTTAGTGTTTTGTTCCACCTAGACTTTTTAGGTCTCTATTCTGATCCCTCGCCATATCTCCATCAGGCTTTCTGCTGGCCTGAAACAACCTCCAATTCAGGCTCTAAGCTACCACTTTCTATTATTCTATTATTTGGGAGACTAAGGAACCCTTTCTGTAAGGACAGCACTTGGAAAATGTAGGGAGCAGCTATAGGATTAAGCCTTGGACTGACCTGTGGCAAGGCCACAAGCAAGTCCCAGTCTGGAGAGCAGAGCTCTCCTAGCATAATTAAGCCTGACCTTATAGCTCTCCCTAAATTTTTTCCTAAGTAGCTAATGGGCTGTGGGAGGTGCAGCAAGTGTTGCCAAAACAAGAATATTTGTATACATGTTAATCTACCCTTGTTTTAGTGAGACTATAAAATAAAGCATCAGTTTGCAGCTGGAACTTTCTGTGCCCTCATCTAGGCATGGGAGATCCTCCAAGCCCCAGCTGTACTGTATTCTCTTTGTCTGTCTTCTTTAATCCTTCACCGCCCCTCCTCAGGTTTACCCGTGGCTGTGCTGATGCAGCACAGGGAAACAGTCAGTTGCTTTTTAAATCTGTGCCTCTTACAAATGTGTCATGGCTTTACTGCCACCACCATTACAGGTTGTTTTTTCTTAAGCTATTGTTATTTGTAAAGCAGCATTATATGCCTTCCACACATTATTTCATTTATTCTGCATGTTAACCCTCTAAATTAGGTAAAATATCTCTCCATTTTATCCATATACCAATTATCATACAAGAGACAAGGGGCTCACCTTTCCACTCTTTGGATGACCTGGGCTCCTTCTCAATGCTAGGTCATATGTGTTTGAGTTGCTGCTTAGCTTGAAGATATATGTTGAATTATTTGCTACCTTCAACCAGAGAACACCTTTTCATGGAACTTGCATTCACATTTACTTACTCAAAGAGTTTGTTGGGTGGAAATGCCAACCTTTGTACTTAAATACAAAGAATGTTTTTCTACTGGGCATTGCATACTGATGCTGAATGAAAAATGACAAGAGATATAAGCAGAGACCCAGATCTTCCAAGCAGCTGTGTGACCTTAAACAAGTCAGACTTTCATAATAAAACCACTTTCCAGGTACTGTTTCATTAGCTCATTTCCCTGTCTTGAAAACCTTATGAGACATATTATTAGCAATGCAATGTTACGGTTGAGAAAACTGAAATACAGAGAGGTTAAGTAACTTGCCCCTAGTACACAACTTGTTGGTGGCATTGCCAGAATGTAAGCCTAGTTAGGAGAGCTCCAGAATCTAATTCTCTAACCATTCTGCAGTGCTGCCTTTTTTATGTACCAACTAACTATCCCATAAACCTTTCTAAGAAATCCACTTCCCTGATATGTTAGGTGCTGGGAACACAGTTAAAAAAAAAAAAGTCTAGCTCCGTCTTGGAATTCATGGACAGTTGATACTAGAAATAATCCTTCAACCCCAGACATATTGAAACATGCACATTAAGATTTGAGAGGCACTGATTTAGAATACTAGGACAGGAGAGAGCAGATTGTGGGGTTTCAGTTCTTCTTCTGGGTTCTGATTTCTTAACCTGTCCATCTGTTCTAATATTCCTTACTGGTATCCTCCAGGTCACACAGCAGACTACTGTAAAGTGAAAGTGAACTAGGAGGTGGAATGTCAGCAAAACCTACCCCCTGTATGGGCTTCAGCATGGGTGATAGAGTGAATGCCTTCTGCAGTAGAGACCAAACATTGGTCCTGGGTTTTCACCCTTCTTGTTTCCTTAGGCAATTGAGGATATTAGACTGTGGCCCAGCAACCTAGATATCGCCTCGGGACAATTTATTTGGCTTTTATATTTATTGAGCGAGCCCAGCTCCTGCTGTATGAGTCAGTGAAATGAGAATTCAAAAGGGCTGTTTCATTAATTTTGGAGGAAACGTATTGCTGACAAAAGATTACATTATGGATGGTCTGAAGACAGCTCCGGCCTTGTCTCCCAGGAGCTGCTAGGGAGAGCCCAGCCTGCCTGAGTGCAGGCGAGGGAAGCCCTGGCGAGGGAGGAGGGAGTCCTTCAGGCACCAAGCCAGCGCTGTCTGGCTGCACTGCTGCAATTGCTATAAAGGAAGGACAATTAGAGGTCGCCCAGCTCCATCCCACACTGCACATATGGGGTCCCCAGACAACCCAACAGGCCAAGCAATTTATCCACACATCAAGTCAGAAATCAGCTAGAAATCAGGTACAGCTGCATAGCTTCATCTCTATGCATTATTTTGTAGAATTAAAACTGCTTCCTAAATGACAGTGACAGGATGTGCGTGGGCAGCTTTCTATGTGTTCTTTGCACGGCATTGAACTTTGTTTCTCAAAGGATGACAATAACATTGTATTTTTATAGACTTTAAATCATGTAAAATGGGATTTATCTCTCAGGCACCTCTTTGAAATGTAAGGAATGGAAAAAGCCTCTTGGGCATTTTAACAGTTTTAGCCACTGCAATAGGCCAGGCTCTGTGATAGATTGCTTGCACAATATCATCTTTGATAACCAACACCAGTTTTTTGATGTGGGTGTTAAAAATCTTCATTTAAGATGCTCAATACAATTAAGGAGTGTGTTAGAGGTCTCAAAAATTTTAACTAACAGAGATAGGATTCTTTATCTAGCTGTGCTTTTTTAAATATCTTATGAACCTTTGGAAGTTCAGTTCCAGGATTCAGAATAAGGTTTTGTAAAAGGCTGTTTAGCAGAGTTCTTAAAGGTAGAGGATGGATCTTTCTATTAGGGAGTGCTGATTGCCATGAAGTCAAGAGATGACATGGATGGTTGTGAACTTGATCAGTTCTGGAAACATACATACAACCCTCAGTGACCTACAACTCAGGCTGAGAATGAGGAATGTGGGAGGACAAGGGTAGACTTAGCCCATGTGAGTAATGACATAAGGAAGTGCCTTAGGATGTTCCACATCCTTTTGCTAGGACAGATCTATCAGTGAAGCCTAGACATGAATTGACAGTAGAATAAAGGTCCAATTTTTCCTTCTATACAGATCACTTTCTAACTGTATGACTGGGATGAGTATATCATTTAAAGTGAGCAATTTGCCTACTCCGTGACCTTAATATTCCTAAGATAAGTAGAACAAATATTAGACCTCCATAGATAATGAAATTCAAACCCTAATTTGAAACATGGAAACTGAGCCCAGAGAAGGAAGAAGGAAGGAAATACTGCAAAAGCTAATGGTAGATCAAGACTTAGATTCATGTTGCTAATAACCACTTGTAGTGTTCTCTCAATCATACCAAATGGTTTTCTTTTCAGTATTTATATGCCTATTATATATTTGCATATAATTACATTGTACACCTTGAATGTGGTGAAAACAAAGCTACTGAACATACTCTATAAATGCCCGTCCTTTGGAACTGTAAGTAGAGAAGTCAGAACATTGGAAGTAGATAGAACTGTGCTCAGAGTACAACTGTGCCTGTTCTTTCAGATTCAGGATTTTACCCAAGCAGATTTTGAAGTAGAAGATCATTAGATTTTGGAAGTTAAAGGTCAGAGGACAGGAGTGGACAGATATCAGCCCTTAAAAATCCTAAGTGTTTTAGAAAAAGCAGTCTGATTAGGATTGAGCATTAATTAAAAACAACAACTGAATTGCTATAGTATTATTTAATAAGAAAAACCTGGACAATCCACTATTAGAATGTGTGTGTGTGTGTGGGGGGGGGGTAGTTCCTCTCACTGGGAGTCAGAAGACTTCTATTTCCATAATTGGCTTGCACAAAGCATATGCCTCAGGAGGGCCTCTGTGTAACTGTCTGTAAAATGAGGAAGATGGCATTCATTATTTTAAGAGTAAATGTAACTATTTCTGTTGATATTGCAAGCTAATTTTTCCCCAGTGCATGTTTAATCATTATTTAGTAAATATTTATTGACTTATTGTATGATAGGTATTACACTAAGTCATGGGAACACTATTGTAGAATAGGACATCCTATTCTTATTAGGATGTTCAGGAACTCAAAATCTTATATGAGGATGTTCTTTTTTTAAAATATATTTTATTGATTTTTTTTACAGAGAGGAAGGGAGAGAGTTAAAAACATCGATGAGAGAGAAACATCCATCAGCTGCCTCCTGAACACCCCCCACTGCGGATGTGCCTGCAACCAAGGTGCATGCCCTTGACTGGAATCCAACCTGGGACCTTTCAGTCCCCAGACTCAAGCTCTATCCACTGACCCAAACCAGTTTCGGCAGGATGTTCTTAATTGTTATGCTATTACACGTTCCCTTTGTTCTAGACATTAAGACTGTCCTCTTTTCCAAAGTCAGATGCTGGAAAAATAAATCTACATGATTTATAGGAATTCAGAGGATTGAGCAACATACAAATAGGAAAGCAGTAGATCCTGGGCCAAGATTGAAAATATCATAGAAGAGGAGAGTTAATTAATTAAATGAGGAGAGGAGAATAAGCATAAGTTAAGGGTCCTACACGAGCCCAAGATCCAAATAGTAAAATGAGATAGTGTAACGTCAGACCAGTGTTCCTTTGTTCAAGTCATAGCTCACACACTTTAGAATTAGTTGGGCTGGTTGGAATGTAGATTATAGGGTTTCAACTTCAATTCTGTGGAATCAGACCCTAAGGATATGGGTAGATATATGATTTGTATCAAATAACAAGTACCGTAGATATTTCTTATGTACACTAAAGTCTGAAAACCACTGGACTAAGTAATTGTACACATTGCACATAATTAGAAAGAGAAATGACATTTTGCAGAATTTAATGAGTAAAGCATTGGTGAGTTATTTCTGAAATCCAGAAATCTAACTTCATAATGAGCAACATAGCATCCATAAATTTCCTACTTTTAATTTGTAGAGCAAGTATTGATTGGAATACACATACAATTTATGTTGCTCTGATTTATCCCCTTCTATAAAATACTATTAGAAATAAACTCCCTGACCTCAATTTGTCCATTATTTTGTACATAATTGATTGTCTTTGTATCTATGGAGAGACAAGAAAAGAAGTTAAAAAAGAAAATATTGAGAGACATAAAAAGAAGGTGACAATTATTTTTTCTGACTATTAACTTATATTTAAGTATTACATGTAGAGTTTAATTATTGATTAATATCAAAATGATTTAATTGTGCTTAGAGAATATATTGAAAATGAGTAGAACCATTTTTTAGATTGAATTTTCTATAAACATATATATACGCTATGATAGAACAAATAGACAACTAAAAATAAAAGATTTTTTAAAACTATCTCCTTTAATGAGCTTGGAAAGGCTTTTTCTTTGCTTGTTACTTAGGCAAGCCAGTTCCTTATTCTTTCACTAGGTGGTGCTATAAATGTAACTTTCCTTTACTGACTGAAATAAGATACCTTCTGTACAGTACATTTTGGAATAATTTTAAATTTAGTGGCTAAACACTCTATTTTATGGTTACTTGCCAGTTAACAATAAAGTGTTAGTGACTTTATGGTCACTTGTTATTGATCATGAGAAAATGAATAGGGAAATAATCTGAAGAAAAAATGAAATCTCTTTTGCTCTCAAGGCAGTGAGTGAAATCCTCACTGCATAGTTGTCTATGTATCCTGAAATAACCAATCTCTAGTTAGAATCCCCACAGATACAACTGTATGGCAAAAACCCACGAGAACAGAAAATTCTCACCGTATTTGATTCATTAGAACTAAGGCCAGTTTTCTTCTTCTTCTTTTTCTTTTCCTATTTGGAATTCTATAATTTAAAAAAATGCTGAAATCTATAGGAACTGAAGGCTAATAGTATTGGATCTCTAAAAATCTAGATTAATGTGGTACTTTGGGAATTTGTGTTTTTATTACTAGCTAAATTTTTATGACTAGTGTATGAGTATTTATATTTTTTGTTCATGAATATATATTTATAATTCAGATTATTTAATGTAATTACCTTAAATACATTTGAAGTAGTCCTCTTAGAAAATATGTTTATTCTACTTAATTGAATTATCTGTGGGAAAACATTTGCTATTATTTGTAGCCTAAGATATAATAAAATCTAGAAAGGAATCAGAATTAATAAGATTCATTTCATTAATTTGCTTTGTTCTTCCACACCCAAAATTGTTATTTTATTTCTATTTCACTTTCTTTGACCTTAATCTTGGAAATGTTCATTATGAATCTTTTCTTTTTGTGGTGATGGTAAAGAATGAAGAACTAATCCTTTTCATCCCATTTTTGTGTTAATATTCATATAGCCCTCATACATCTATACCTATGTGGTATTGTGCTCAATAATACAGAACTTGACTTTAGTAACGAGTTTAAATAAAATGTAAGCAGTAGCAGAATGTTTAGAATTGGAAAGAGACTTAGAAATAATCTAGTTGATTGACTGTTATGATATAATAATATATATATTCCTGACATAGAGCCCTTCAAACCATTGGGATTTCCTGAGTGATAAGTGTTTTTGTCACTCATGATGAGCATAAGTTTATGCTAATGAGATAACTGGGGGGAAAGAAAGAGTAGACAGGGGGAGAAAGAGGCCAATTGCCAAAATAAAAACATGATTTGAGGATTAGAATTTTTACCCCTGACTCCCAAACTCCTAGGAGGGAAGAGAGGCTGAAGATTGAGTTTAATCACTGGTGTCAATAATTTAATCAATCTTATCTATGGAATAAATTTTGATAAAAACTCTGAAACAACTTTGCTAGGGGAACTTCAAGATTGGTGAACACACTGTGCTGGGAGGAGGGTATGCCCAAAGAAGGCATGAAAATTCTGCACATCCCCACTCTCCTAGTACCTGACTTATGCATCTCTTCCATTTGGCAGAGAGGGCCTTAAAATCTTTATAACAAGATGTATTTGTAAGTATCATGCTTTCCTGAGACTTATGAGGCATTCTAACAATTTTTTTTTAACCTGAGAGGTACATTGTGACCCCCTTCCCCTGAATTTATAATTGGCTAAAGTACAAGTAGCTTGAAGACCTCCGTTGTGGCTGGCATCTGAACTGGGGCAGATTTGTGGGTCTGAACCATTCACCTTGGAGTCTGTACTAACTCTGAACAGTTAGTATCAGAACTGAGTTGAATTGTAGGGCATTCAGGTGGTGTTGGAGAATTATTTGTTGTTGGAAAACCAAACACCTTTTTTTCAACCCTCTCAATACTGATGAGAAGTTTAAAACTGAGACATGGTAAGTGATCTACCTAAAATTATGTAGCAAACTACACTGGAAGGTAGCAAAACCTGTGACTGACCCAGGACTCTGATTATAACTGTGGTGATCTTTTCTCTACACCTCCCTGACCTTATAAGACACATTATATATCTGCTTTTTATCCACTGGAAGAGGTCAGACTTCTGCAGGGGATAAGTTAGGATGCTCAGGAAATATACCAAGGGATAGAACTTATCTTTATTTTTTAAACCTCCTACCCACAACAGAAATTTGAGATAACCAAATTATTTTGAATTTCTAAATTGTCAGTATATTTCCTAAGATTTTCACAGAGACTTCCAATGAATTCTAATTTTGGGGGAAATTTTTTCTCTCATAAGAAAGGCAAGTGTTTAAAAGGAGAAGAGTAAAATGGGCAATGATGCCATATTATATAAGAAATAATGTGGCATTATTGGCTCATCCATGATCTACTTTGCTTTTAGTAAGACTATGAGTATAAATGATGGCATACACAAGGCTTGGGGGATGTTTGGTCAAATAATCTCCTCAAGGTGAGGAGCTGTGAGTAGTAGGCCAAGGTTGGATCCTTGGGCTTTTGGCATCTACATCAATGCTGCCTCTCACAATCACAGGGAATCATTGTAATTTGTGCCATAACATTTACTGAGTCAGCTTTGCACTGCATGGTGGGGATGAGGAAGATGAGTAAGACACAGTCTCATTTTTCAAATGGCTTATTGTCTAGTGTAGGTAACAGACATATAAAAGTAGGGTATATAGAGTGTGATGATTCTGTGGTTGGCTCATCCAGAGTATTGCAGCAGCACAATGAAGCTAGCACTGCTCCTATTTGTTCTGATTCCAGCCACCAACAGCTTTCCCCTAAACTACTATCCTCCCTTTCTATTTCCTTTCCTTTCCTTTCTTTGCTACCTGGCTTTGCGCAGTCATTCTCCTCACAAAAACTGGGAATTAGATCATGTCAGTCCTCTATTTAAAATCCTCAAAAGGCTTCCCGTGACTGAACCTAGAATCAAATTCAACCCCGTGCCAGAGCCCACAATCCCCTACAACATTTGGCCTCTTGTCTATTATTTCAGCCTTTCAGGTGATCACTTTCCACCCCGTTCACTGTCCTATTGCCATACACATACTGGCTTTCTTTGTAGTAATTTCCTTCTTAGAGCCTCTGTGCCAGAAACATTCTGAACCATTGTCTTAGAATGCTCTGGGGTCATGTTTGTTTGTTCTCTCTCTCTCTCTCTCTCTCTCTCTCTCTCTCTCTCTCTCTCTCTCTCTTGATTTCTATCTCTATTATCATCTCTGTCTCTCAGCTTAATTTTGCCATTTAGGTCAAAACTCAAATCTCCTTTTCCAGAGAACTTTTCCATGATTACCTTAATAACAATATCCCCCAAATTTGACCATGCCCTATCACATATCTTTATTGTGTCTTGTTTAGCACATTTAACATTCTCTAAAATTATCTGATTAATTTATGTTTATCCATTTGTTTCCTCTCCTCCCATACTATACACACTGGTCCTTGCTCCCTGTACTAAATTATAAAGTCCGTGCAATCTGAGGACTATGCATCTGGTATTGACAGTTATATCCCCAGTGTTTAAAGTATTGCTTGGCACATTGTAAGCACTTTATGTTTACTTTATAAATATATACATTTTTCATAAGAGGGTGGAGGACAGTTTCAATTAGGAGGTGACATTTTGAGAGTAAAGCTCCAGCCAAAGAGGCCTCCAAAAAGAGAAAAAGCCTTATTTTATATTTTGAATCTAGAATTACATGTACTTAGGGAATTATTAATTCAACCCCCAATTCTGGGACAGGAACCCCCTTTTTTTCTGATGAATATACTGCTTAAGTAGAAAATACATCTTCCACTTAGTCTTCTCATTATTTTCTTTTCTTCTGCTTGAGTTATAAACTATACATTCTGTTCAAATAGGACATATACTAAATTTTCAAAGGAGTCATTGCTGATTTCACAAATAAGACTGTTTTACAAACCAGTGGGGAAGTGATGTTCTATTTTACCTCGGTTGTCCTCTCCCATCTCTCTGACTCCCCTTCTTCATTTCATCTTTGTATTTTCTTCTCCCTGCCTGTGACCCACTGGCCACTGACACACAGAGGCTAACACTGCTGGGCAGCTTTCAGGGACTGTGCCTTTGTTGCTGTTATTGAGGAGCCCACACTGCAATTGTACCTGCCAGGTCACCTAAGTTAAAGCTAAATAGATGTAGAGGCTATTATTCGAGCAATCTAAGTGAAATAAAGTGCTTTATTGCAGGGCAATTTGCTTCTTTCACTGCTTTGTTCAGGCTATAGGGACATTTTGAACTGAGTTTCTGAGAGAGCCCAAGGTACCTTTGTGAGACTACCAGCTGTTCTTCCATTTTCTCCCCTGTGCCATCTGTGACTCAAAAAGAAAACAAAAAAACAAAACAACAACAACAACAAAAAAAGCAACACACACACACACACACACACACACACACACACACACACACACACA
>JAAGEH010002520.1:0-10991 GCA_011751065.1 Lasiurus cinereus | reverse complement strand
TTAAAAATAAAAAAGAGGCAATTTGTTGTAAGTCTGAAAGTTAGTGTCCAATGGACGTTTATTCAAAAGTGACCCATTGTTTGAAAAGTGGAACATCAATGTCTCTTTAATTTCACTGTCTTTAAATGACGACTTGGGGAAAATGGTGGTAACCGAGTATTCTCAAATGAAAATTAAAACACCCTCAGAAATCAACTAAAGGCATCGTTTTTAAATGTGTAATGCACAAAGGAAGTAGTTGATTCTGTATCAGAGGCTGGATAATTTTATGAAGTCGAGCTTAGTATTGTCTCTAAAGACTTCTATCAAGAGGCAAATGGAGCCATACGTGTTTTATCCACTGGGCCTCTTTCCTTGAACACCTATTTATTCAACTAAATGGAAATTTTGCTTTAGTGAATTGCAGAATTAATTTGGTTTCTTTATTGATTTCTGGATGAATAAATAGAATGATTAAAATGAGTACACTTAATCTAAAGGAAAACATTTTCCCTAATTTAAAATATTCCAGAAACTATTTTTTTAGCGCTTTAAATATACCTGTGTTTCCTGGGATACAAAGAGAAATAAATATTTTCATTTAACTTTTAGTAATAACAGGAACAGGAATGCAAAATTTGCCTTAGGATATCTGACTGTGTTCGTGAAGTCATTCATATGTTGTTAAATGAAATGTCAATGGTGCGGGTTATAGGAAAGGAAATGGGAAGGGTTGGTAATGATTTAAATGAACCATTTACAAAACTACGCTCCTCTGATTGCTCCACAATTTAATCTACATTGGGTTTGGCATTTGACCAATAAAATATTTTTTAAATAATAGTAAAAGTAACACAATGAATGATACATTTTCAGAAAGGCTGATGTCCCAGGTTTAATTTCCCTGGGTGTTTTTGCCCAGATTATGAAGCATGAGGTCATAGCTATTAAGGTAATCTCTTCCTATTTCTAGCAGAAGGACTTTGAAGGACTACATCTCTCTCAGGATTTGAATAATGTGTTTGTTTCTTCCTACCCTGATGTTTAGATTCTTTTGCCCTTAACTTCAAGACCTCTGAATCCCTCAGTTCTTTCACAGTTGATTAAATATGGCCCTGAGAAAAGCACTGGCTGACTGTGCCACAGAAAGCTTTTCTGAGGCTAACAGGCTCTGACCTCAAAGAAATGCTGTTGCTAAATTGACTGGATGCCTAACAGAGGGACCATGTTTTACTAAAGACCATATCAAAGTTTGAATTTCCTCATTTTTTGAGAAAACTTCTTTTCCTTCCAAGGTCTGAGAATACCTTTTCTTTTTCCCTACCTGACACACTTATTTGTGTAAATCCTGCATTTTCAGTGATATATCCTAGAATGTCAACTGCGTTAGGATGCCAATCGGGTGCTGCTGCTCTCTTCCTACCATGTGTAGCCAATACTCACCACTAGAGCCGAACTGTTTACAATTGAAATGTGTTAGTCCAGTTAGTAAATAAGCTGCTGCTTGAACCCATGTGTGCCTCCCCTTATCCATGGTGTCCCCTCCCTGAACCACTTACAAGACTCCAGCTAACCGTAACATCCTATCTAATACAAGAGTAATATACAAATTGACTGTACCTCCACTACACTAGCAAGCCATGACCACCAGCCACACCCACCAGCCAATCAGAGTGAGTATGCAAATTAACCCCACCAAGATGGAGGTTAATTTGCATATACTGGTGCAGAGCAAATACTGAAGGCAGTGTAGAAGGAAGCCAAGTACTGCAGAAGGGAAGGAAGCTGTGAGGAAAACACAAGTGGGGGCAGTAGAGAAGGGAGGGAGCAGGTGGGGTGGGAAGCAGGCAGAGCAGGGGAGAAGGGAAGGAAGCTGGCAGGGCAACAGAGAAAGGAGGGAAGTAGAAGGGGCTGCTGAGAAGTGAGGGAAACTAGCAGGGCAGCAGAGACTGCAGCAGGAAGCCCTATTGTAGGAATCTTCCTGCAATGGGCCTCTAGTCATCATAATAAAAGGCTAATATGCAAATGGTTGCATGCCATCATACCATCACACAATCACAACAGAGACTTGAGGCTACTTGGCACCGGGCCAAGGCCGGAGATTTGAGGCTGCACCCCTGCGATGGTGCTGGGCCTGGGGACCTGAGGCGATGCCCGCTTTCCCGGTGCCAGGGCTGGGAAACCTGAGGCCGCACCCCCCTCCCTGGTGCCAGGATGTGAGGCTGTGTCCCCAATCCAGCAGGACTTGATGGGGATGTGGTCAACCAGGTCTTGTGTTGTCCAATGGGGGTGGGACCAGCCAAACACTTCTATTATAGAAAAAGAGGAAATATCAATATTAAAATATTTCCTCTAATTAATTTTCTTTTAATGTGCATGAATTTTGTGCACCGGGCCACTAGTAATTTATAATAACTTATATGACATCTGATATTTAAGAAAAATCTATCTCTCAGAAGAAAGGAGGCAAGCCTATCCAGAGTGGCTTATATCTCTTTCTCTTTCTCTCTCTCTCTCTCACTCTCTCTCGCTCAATCCCCCCTCTCTCCTCTCTCCTGTCTCCCTTCTCTCTTCCTCTCTCTAAGCAAGCTCACGGGTGAAGATCATGGTTATTTAAACTTCACATGAAAATGGTAATAACATTTTTATCGCCTAACTCAATACAAGGATCCAAATATTATGATGAATTTTAGTTTTATATATTCTGTTTTAAAAACTAAAATATGATAGAATAGTATGTAGATTTAAACTACTAAAGTATGGCCGAAACCAGTTTGGCTCAGTGGATAGAGCGTCTCCCTGCAGAATGAAAGGTCCCAGGTTTGATTCCGGTCAAGAGCATGTACCTTGGTTGCAGGCACATCACCAATAGGGGGCGTGCAGGAGGCGGCTGATCAATGTCTCTCTCACCATCAATGTTTCTAACTCTCTATCCGTCTCCTTTCCTCTCTGTAAAAAAATCAATAAAATATATATATATAAACTATTAAAGTATGAATTTTCAGGCTAAGAAGTTCAGGCAATCAAAGATTTTAAAGTATAACATTAAACACAATTGTGTATTAGATTCATACCTGAACTGTATGTGAAGCAAACGTGGATTTCATTTTTTTTCTCACCTGAAAAGAATCTCAAAACTATATAAGTCAATACTATACTATATTACAATGTTTAGCAGTATGTTATAGACAGTGTAGTTTATAATAGTGAGGAATACTGATATAGCAAGGGTTCATTTCTGGCTTTACTTCTTGGACAAGAAACTTAAGTTCTCTATGACTTATTTTCTTAGTCTATACTATAAAGTAGGATAAAAATAGTATTCACTACATATGGTTCTTATAAATATTATTTGAGCTAAGGTTTGACTATAACTTTTATGATCAGTTATTTTTCATAATACATAAATTATGTTTTTCAATGTATATTACAGATCACAAGAATTGACTTTATCTCTTATACTAGGGTATAACTATAGATATTTTCTTTACTTTGTGGAAAATCTATACATAAATATATGTTCCTTGCTCATGAGTAATTGTTAAGGGGAGTATAATATCCCTGTATCCCTCCCTAATAATTTACCTACACAGAGTAGGCATGAGAGAATCTCTAGATAATTAATATTTATTTTAAATTGTACTTGGGTTAGCAATATTTGGAACTCTGGCTTACATTACAATACGTCTTTTATGATCAGATTATATTTAAGTGTTGGGAGTGTTATGTTCTTCTAAAAGTAATATTTAGTGAATAGATTGAAAATTCTGCTTCACCTCCTACCAACCAGACATTATCTTGACATTTTGCTGTGTAAGTATTACTTTAGTAGAAAAGTGTTTCAGGTAAGTAGTTTAATTATTTTTTATTGTTTTGAAGTCATGAAAGTTCCTAATAACCTTCTTAGGATGCAGTGTTGAAGTGCAGTCATGCACAACTTAAGAATGGGGACATGTTCTGAGAAATCTTCACCCTATGAACCTCGCACAGTGCCTTTGTACACTCTTGGGTGGTCTAGCCTACTACACACCTAGGCTGTATAGTATAGCCCAGTGGTCGGCAAACTGCGGCTCATGAGTCACATGCAGCTCTTTGGCCCCTTGAGTGTGGCTCTTCCACAAAAACCACGGCCTGGACAAGTCTATTTTGAAGAAGTGGCATTAGAAGAAGTTTAAGTTTAAAAAATTAGGCTCTCAAAAGAAATTTCAATTGTTGTACTGTTGATATTTGGCTCTGTTGACTAATGAGTTTGCCGACCACTGGTATAGCCTATTGCTCCTAGGCTGCAAGCCCATGCAGCATGTTACTTTACAAAACAATGTGAGATTAAACCAAGCACAAGAGAAAATTATACAATCAAGAGATGAGGTGAACAGGAGATCCATAAGGCTGCTTGCTACCAGCTTAAGGTTGTAAATTTTGTTTTACAGCAAACCTTTTTAAATATATATATATATTTTTGTTGATTTCAGAGAGAAAGGGAGAGATGAAAACATCAATGATGAGAGAGAATCATTGATCAGTTGACTCCTGCATGCCCCCTACTGGGGATTTAGCAGCAACCCAGCATGTGCCCTTGACCGAAATCCAACCGAGGACCCTTCAGTCTAAAGGCCAATGCTCTATCCACTGGGCCAAAATGGCTAGAGTCAAACCTTTTGTTTTATATTTAGAAAGAGTACACTCTAATCATAAAAATTATAGCATAGTAGATACATAAACTAGCAACATAGTTGTTTATTATCATTATCAAATATTATAAACTATTCATAATCATATATGCTAGACTGGCAGTGCAGTAGGTTTATTTACACCAGCATCACTACAAAGATGTGAACAATGTATTCAGCTATGACATTAAGAGCTATGTGGTCACAAGAAGACAGTTGTGGTCACAACTCCATTAAGAGCTATGGGGCCATCATCACATATACAGTGCATCCTTCACCAAAATATACCTATGTGGCACATGATTGTAGTTGAATTATATGGTTGGATACAGTGTTGTGTGAATGTACTTGTAAAATTCAGCTAACCAAAAAAAATTCTTTTTTTCTGATACAAAGTATGCAATCATAGAAAACTTGAATGTACTGATAATCAATATTTTTACTTCTAAAACTGGAGATATATAATGAAATAGCCTAATAATTTAGTGAGTGTTTCTCATATGTTAAAGTTATTTGAAGACAAATGAAATAAATCATAAAATAAAACTGTTAAGACTGACATAGAGAGTCATGTTTAAATTTACCACTTAGTATAAAATAAATAAAAAATAAAACCTGCTGTGTACTTTCAACTGATTTTAGAAAAGAAAACGTTTTAACATTAAAAGACAGGGAAATAACACAATTTTAGAATACAGTTAAGTTTATGTAAAAAACAAACAAACAACAACAACAACTTCCTGCAACATTATTTGTCTCATTTTGTAATGGGCTAGGCTATAACACCACTGTGGACTGACTTTTAATGAACAAGGGCTTAAATGAGATTGAGCCACATGCTTCAATTAAAACCCTGCCAATGAGTAAATATGACTCTTTAGACAAAGTTCTTCATCCTTATGAGGCTGTTTCCACCTGCAAATTAGGGATAATAATACTTTTCTGACTGACTTGCTATATATAAGAATAGTTTTATACATTATTCTAAGAATTTTACATATATAAATTCTTTAAATTCGTAGATGATTTTATAAGAGGTAAAATTATTGTACTCATTTTATAGGTGAGAAATCTGAGGTTCAGAAATTTAGGTAACTTGCCAGATATCAAATATTCAATAAATATTGTTAAACACTCAATAATATTATGTATTTATTTATATGTAATTGAAGGCTTATTGACAATTTTTCATAAACAAATATGTTATAGTCTCTATTTATTGCAAAAATAGTATATCTTTCTATATAATATAGATGCATTTATGTATTTTAATATAAGAAATATTACATATTCAAAATAAACATTCAATATATTAGCATTTTATAATTAATTGAATTTATTTAATAATTTTACATTTATCATATTTAATTATGCTAATTAATCAAACATTATTATTATTACTACTGTTATTAAAGCTCCTAAGACTGACATGTATTTATCAGATATATTCATTTACATTACCCTGAATGCAAACATGAGGTTTCTTGAATAGAAATCAAAATTATTATTTACAGTAACAAATTCATTAGTTTCCTATATTCTAATAAGACACAGATAGACAGGCTTCTAACAAAGTATATGAACCCTGAAAATATGAATCTGGGAGTGTATATGCACAGTGTTCCCACTTCTCCTAAGAAAGGAAGAGAAACTTAATTTTCCTATGGTAAATAAATTATTCTTATAAGAAGAATGGGAGGTCTGGGATTCTTATCCTCTAGAATATAATTCTATCCTTTTTTATAAATATTTTTAATTAATGTTTTAAATGTATACATATCTTCCCATTGCTCCCCCTCCCAGGCAAACCCTTACCCGCCAGTGTCTTGTGTTCATCGGTTATGCTTATATGCATGCATACAAGTCCTTTGGTTGATCTCTTATCTACCCCACCTCTCCCTAACCTCCCTGCTGTAATTTGACATTCTCTTTGATGCTTTACTGCTTCTGTATCTATCTTTTGGTTCATCAGTTTATAATGTTCTTTATTATCCACAAATGAGTGAGATCATGTGGTGTTTCTCCTTCATTGACTGGCTTATTTCACTTAGTGTAATGCTCTCCCATTCCATCCAGGTTGCTGCAAATAGTAAGAATTCCTTCTTTTTTTATTGCAGCATAGAATTCCATTGTGTAGATGTACCATAGTTTTCTGATCCACTCATCTGCTGACTGGCACCTAGGCTGTTTCCAAATCTTAGCTATTGTAAATTGTGCTGCTATGATCTTAGGGGTGCTTAAATCCTTTCTGATGGATGTTTCTAGTTTCTTAGGATATATTGCTAAGAGTGGGATTACTGGGTCAAATGAGAGTTCCATTTTTAGTTTTTTGAGGAAACTCCATACTGTTCTCCACAGTGGCTGCCCCAGTTTGCATTCCCACCAGCAGTGCTCCAGGGTTCCTTTTTCTCCACATCCTCTCCAACACTTGTCATTTGTTGATTTGTTGATGATTGCCATTTTGACAGTTGTAACATGGTATCGCATTGTCATTTTGATTTGCATCTCTCAGATAATTAGTGACTTTGAACACGTTTTCATGTGTCTCTTGGCCTTCCTTCTGTCGTCTTTCAAAAAGGTTCTATTTAGATCCATTGCCCATTTTTTTATTGGATAATTTATCTTCCTTTTATTAAGTGGTATAAATTGGCTGTAGATGTTGGAGATTAAACCTTTATCAGTGCTAACATTTGCAAATATGTTCTCCCATACAGTGGGCTTTCTTCTTGTTTTGTTGATGGTTTCTTTTGCTGTGCAAAAACTTTTTATTTTGATGTCGTCCCATTTGTTTATTTTCTCTTTAGCTTTCCTTCCCCTTGGAGCAGTATCAGTGAATAAGTTCTTTCAGCATATGTCTGAGATTGTGCTGCCTGTGGATTCCTCTAGTATTTTTATGGTTTCCCATCTTATGTTTAAGTCCTATATCCATTTGGAGTTTATTTTTGTGTATGGTGTAAGTTGTTGGTCTAGTTTCATTTTTTTGCATGTATCTGTCCAATTTTCCCAACACCATTTATTGAAGAGGCTGTCTTGACTCCATTGTATGTTCATGCTTCTTTTGTCAAATATTAATTGAGCATAGTGGTTTGGATGGATATCTGGATTCTCTATGATAAAAGCCTAATATGATAAGTGTCTGGTCATCCAGGAGGCCATTCAACTAATCAAAGCTTAATATGCTAATGATCTGCTAAGGCCACTCAACTGCTCGCTATGACATGCACTGACCAACAGGGGACAGATTCTCTGACCAGTACATTAACTTGCTGCTGGGGTCCAGCCAATTGGGAATGAGCGAGAAGGGCCAGACCCATGCAGGAGCCTGCCCACGGTCCCTCCCCAGCTGGCTGACTTTCTGGGTCCCTCCCAGATCCCAGTTGTGCACTGGTGAAATTCCTCAGTCTGGTCAGCACCCTCTCACAATCCTGGGACCCTTGAGAGCTGGCTTCGGCCTGACAGCACATTACCCGTCTCTATGACACACACTGACCACCATGGGGCAGATACTCAATGCAAGAGCTGCCTGTGATGATCAGTGCACTCCCATAGGGAGAGTGCCACTCAGCCAGAAGCTGGGCTCATGGCTGGTGAGCACAGTGGGGGCGGTAGGAGCCTCTCCTGCCTCTATGGCAATTCTAAGGTTGTCCGACTGATGGCTTAGGCCCTCTCCTCATGTGTTCCCAGACTGTGAGAAGGCACAGGCAGGGCTGAGGGACCACTCCCCTGAGTGCATGAATTTCATGCACCAGGCCTCTAGTATGTTGTATAATGATCTGAATTTAATGTAATGGCATTTTTCTAGTGTTCTGGGTTTTGTGTCCCTTTCAAGTAAAAATACCTTTAGGGATGTAAATCTCTCCAGCTTTCTATGACTACTCAGTCATCATTTAATTTCCAAGGTGATATTTTATGCAAGTTCCACTAAAATTTGCTCAGAAATGCTTAACTATGCTTAAAAACATAAATATTCCTTTCTAACAGAACAGCACCTAGTATTCATTCTGTAAATGACAGCTACAAAAGTCATTATTATTGAACTCCTAGTTTGTTAGGTAAACTTTGTTTTAGTTTTTAATATTTCTCCCACAGCACAACACTTGCAGGTTTTATTTTAATTTGTAGTCTTAGGAGAATTAAAGGATGAGACAATTATATATAAGGCATAAAATTTATAAATACTTGATATTTTCTGATATTATTTAGTAATTAACACTAGTTGAATTGATAAATGTTATTATTTGAGATTACTAATATTCTTTATCTCCCTTTCCTTTGCTTACCAAGAACAACTTCATTGAGTTAATTAATAAGTGTTATCTTATCTAAAAATAGACAAACATGTAAATTGGCTACACCACCAACCAATCAGAAATAATATGCAAATTAACCCAACAAAGATGATAGTTAATTTGCATACACAGGTTCTGAGTGATGGAAGCAGGATCCTTGTGTTGTTCTGCCCCACCCCAAGTCTCTCATGGCCTCCTGGGCAACGTGGGAAGGCAGGGCCAGAGTGGAAAGAGGGGGCTCTGTGGCCTGAGTGGAAAGGTGGTGCCAGCAGCCAGGGAAAGGAAAGCCCATTCTAGCACGAATCTTTGTGCATTGGGCTTTTAGTTTATATATAATGCACACTTAGCTGAGCCTTGGAAAGTGTAGATACCAGAAAGAAAGGTAAAATAATTTATCTATGGCTCCATTTATTCAACCATTATCACAAAACAGCTCATCAGTCAGTGACCTGTGTGTAAAAGGTTATCATGGTTTTTCCAAACCTTAATCTTGATTGCATCCAGCTTAGTTTCACAAGCTTGAACACCTTTTATTTTTGTCTTGCTATTTTTGCAGTGTCCTCTATGGTATCTGGGTCTGGCTGCCAATCTGGGCATTTGAGATGCAGGGTAATGGAGTGTAACAGCAGGTTGGAGATGAAGATCTGAATTCTATACTACTTACTCGCAGAATCTAGACAGATAATGTCTCTGAATCTTAGTCTATTCATCCATAAAATGAGGATAATAATACCACTTTACTGATCTTAAACAGCCATGGATATTATAAAATAGTATATGTAAAACAACACAGAAAATTTAAAAACATTGAATAAATTTGCAACAGAACTTTACCTAATCTCAGATTGAAAGAAGGGTAAGAGGAATCTCTTTAAGACCACAAGAATGTCCCTTATCTATAAAGGTTAGTTTTTCCTTTAAGATGTAATTTTATGTACAATAAAATGCATAAATGTTAAGTTAGCTAGCTTTTGAAAAAGTATACTTTCCAAAACCAGAAAATACTTTTAATTCATAGCTAATCCACAATTACTTAATGAAGAACAGCTTTTATGTGTTTCAACTAAAGATTACTTTACAAAATGTAAAATCCCTCTGTTTTATAGTTATTGTTGAAGAGAAATAAGAGTAAACTCTGAATTATAATTGAAATCTTGATGTCTGTGGATAGAAAGGACCTTCTCAGGCTTTAGTATAGAAAGCCCATTGAAGACATGCTGATTGTACTGTGTTGAGGGGTGGTCCCTCAAAGGATATGCCCCATGAAACTTAAATGTAACCTTTTATAGAAAAAAGGATCTTTCCAGATGTAATTAAATTATGGGTTATAATAGATCAATCTAGGTTACCTGGGTGGTCTCTAAATCCAGTAAACATATCAATACAGAGGAAGAAACACAGAGGACAAGAGTACCAGTTATCTCTTTATAACTGATTAGTGGGCTTTATAACAATTCTTTATAGACTAATTGCTGTGAGGTCAAAGAAGTTATAAGGCCAAAAAATGGGACTTTGGGTCCATTAATTTCTTAAGTCAATCTATTAATAAACCAGCCTTTGTGTGGTTCCTTCACATGAACCTGTTCTTTATGCCAGGCATAGTCAGATTCTACTAGTATTATTCTTCTATTCATAATGGTGGCAAAGATGCACGGGTATTGACAAACATTTCTCATTCATTTTACTGAATGGAAGAATTAATCTTTATTAAGAAAGCTTAATAGTCTGTCATCTTTTATTGTTTATTTCTTTGTTGCTATATGTTAGCTTCTCCTGTCTCCTGATCTGTCTGAAAAGTGAGTTGAAAACAAAAAATAAAAGGGGAAGAGGATTAGGGGACTGGGTGAAAGAGGTGAAGATATTAAGCAAAAACAAACACAAATAAACAAACAAAAAGCACTATGAAACTTTTAATTATTGGAAAGATTCACAGTTTTAAGACTTGTAGTATAGTTATCTTTATCTCAAAAATACTTGACTAAAAAGACAATTTAAAAAAATAATATATATATATATATATATATATATATATATATATATATATATATATATA
>JAAGEH010002519.1:0-22500 GCA_011751065.1 Lasiurus cinereus | reverse complement strand
ATCCCAAATCTCTGTGTTTTCTTACAGATACAGTAAGTTCAAGGAGCCTTGGTAGCTGGTGCAATAGTTATCAGGTACATGAGTGGCCAATTATGATCTCTGAATGCATAATAATCTGGCCACTCAATATGTGTGTGAGTGAGTGTGGGTGTGTGTGTGTGTGTGAGTATTGGGGGCCTGGTGTATGAATTTGTGCATGGGTGGGGTCCGGCCAGCCAGGCCAGGAGGAGGGGACTTGGGCAGTTGGTCAGCCTACCTGTTGGTCAAACTTCTGGTCGAGGGGATAATTTGTATATTAGCCTTTTATTATATAGGATATACACCGAGTGGCCAGATTATTATGCATTCAGAGATCATAATAATCTGGCCACTCGGTGTATATATATATATTTTTTTTTAATTTAGTGAATAGTACCTTTTCAAAGACATACACTGTCAAGGCCTTTGGCAGATTAATGGTGTTGTGCTGCACAGCAAGGACCTTAAACTTTGGTACCTGCATCAGAGAGATGAGTCCCAAAAACATCTTGCTTGGAAAACAATAGTATTTAAGGGATAGGAGACCCAAAGGGCTGTAAAGAACTGAGATTCTGCTCACTGAAGACTCACTCATGCTGAGGCCCAGCAAAAGCAGCAGTTTGAAAAGTGCCTTTTATGAAGGAGATCCACTTGTTAAGCTTGAAGAGTTTGCCCAGAGAGAGGGCCCTGTTGGTACTCTCTTGAGGAGGGAGGCTCTGGCAAAGGCCCTATTTGCACTCTCCCTCTTCCTTGTTGGGGTGAGCAGGGTGTGCAGTTCTTATACTTTCCCTCTATCCTGCTCACTCTGAAGGAAACGCCCCACTTTTGCACTCTCCAGGTGCCTCCTCAAAGCCATCTGGCAAGCACAGACCAACAGGGGGCTGGCTATCCTTGGCCACCTGGCTCTCCTGGTCAGGAGGCTTGCATTCCTGAGTTCCATGGGCTGTCAAGATCAAAGAAACAGGGCTTGGCAGATTGTGACCACCAGGCACTGCATAGACAGCTGAAACACACCACAAGACTTCCTGTGAAAAAGGCCATCTTCTTGTCCTGGAGCTTCAGCCCAAGACCCAAGCTTCAGATCAGCCACACCTGTAGACACCACAGAGATGCTCTTACAAAACTTAGGCGGGAGGGGAGGCAGGAAAGGGTCTCCTTAGGTCTTACCACAGCTCAGCAGTATCTCCAGAAAGGAGATTACACACTTGTTTGAGCCCTAACCTGTCACCCAGAGGATACCTCCAGATCTCCCGGTCTTAAAGCCAGCAGGACTTATGATTGTGGTCCCACAGGACTGTATCTATAGCTATACTTCAAAAGCTACTGCCTCAGGGCATGACTTCCTATCAGCCTTTCTAATCAGCTGACTGAGATCCTTCCTTTTGGAAAGCCAACAGGTCTTGGCAAACCCTTATAAGAATAAATCTCGGGCTATTTAGACAATCCCAAAGTTTCAAGAGACAACCAAGAACTAGGGCAGGGTTGAATGACAAGGTGCATCTCCTACAAAAGGCCAACCCTTAGGAGACTGGGAGAGGTAGCTATTTCATCTAACACACCAGCGTAAACACAGAGAGTCAAGGAAAAAGGAAACTAAAGAATATGTTCAAAGAGAAGAGCAAGATAAAACCTCAGAGAAAAACATAATAAAAAGACCTTGAAATGGTGAGATTGTCCTGGATTATCCCAGTAAACACAAAGTAATACAAGGTCCTTATACTAGTAAATGAAAGAGGGTGATAACAGAATCAGAATCAGGGAGACATCTGAAGATGCTGTGTTGTTGGCTCTGAAGATGAAGGAAGAGCACATGAGCCAAGGAATGCAGGATATCTCTAAAGCTGAAAAAGGCAAAAAAAAAAAAAAATTCTTCCCCTAGAGCTTCCAGAAGGAGCATAGTATCCCAAGATACCATTTCAGATCTCTTACCTGCAAAACTGTAAAATTATAAACCATTTGGTATCTGGTAACTGTGCTGAACTATTTTTTTAATTGCAATAGTTTTACATAAACACATATTACATACAAATTGCCATTATTTTATTTTTCCTTTCCAATATTACTACCTTGTTTTTCAATTTTTTGTCTTGCTACATTAGATATAACACCCATCTCAATATTGAAGAGAAAAGTATCTTCAATACTTTTCAATTGAAGAGAAAAGGCATCTTAATTATTTCTACCTTGATAGAAAGATTCTGTTATTTGACCCACTCTCCTATTACTCTCTATATCTCTCAATCTGCCTCACACATTACTCTCTGTAGTATTCCTTGAGCATGTCAAGCAGTTCCAACTTTAGAATTTTTTACATGGTGTTCTGTCTGCCTGAAACCTTCCTCCTTCATGTTTTTTCAATGATTGTTTCCTGTATCCATTCAGGTGTCAACACAAATTTTTATCTCCTCAAAAAAAAAAAAGGCAGTCCTGGACCATACCATCAAAAATAACTAAAATGATACACATGTTCATGTAAGTGTGAACGTATAGGTTTTTTTTATCTTATTTTTTTATTTATTGGTTTGAGAGAAAGAGATAAACATAAATGTGTTGTTCCACTTATTTATGCATGCATTGATTGCTTCTAGTATGTGCCCTGATCAGGGTTGAAACCCAATACTTTGGCTATCAGGATGATGCTCTAACCATCTCAGCTATCTGGCCAGAGCCACACCCATAGTTCTTTATTCCTTGATTTTTCTACATACAACTTATGACTACCTGCCTACATTATAAATGCAAATATATAGTGTGTTTTTTAATATCTTTATATATGAGTTTAGTGCATAGACAAGTCTTATGATTACTAGTTTAATTGTGAAACCATTCATTCAATCTTTTTTTTTTTATTTAGCATTCCTTTTGGTTTTTTCCCATTCATTGGATTAAGTTTTGCTTAGATCTCTCTATATTCTATACATGTAACTTTACTAAACAAGTTCTCTAAGAGAAAATAAGAGTTTTCATATTATTTGTGTTGACTTTTGGATGAATCTGACTTGATATAAACCCAACAAAATCTAATGTTATTCAATATATCTCTTCCCCTACCAAATAACAGATAATTAATAAGCTTTAGCTATCTTCCAAACCTTCTTCAATTATCTTCTACTAGAGGCCCAGTGCATGAGATTTGTGCACTGAGGGGACCCCTCAGCTTGGCGGCCTGCACCCTCTCTCTCAGTCTGGGAGCCCTTAGGGAATGTCCAACTGGTTCAGAGAACTGGCCTAAGCCGGCAGTCAGACATCCTTAGCACTGCTGTGGAGGTGGGAGAGGCTCCCACCACCACCACTGCACTGGCCAGCCGTGAGCCTGACTTCTGGCTGAGCAGCGCTCCCCCTGTGGGAGCACACTGAAAACCAGGGGACAGCTCCTGCATTGAGTGTCTACCCTCTAGTGGTCAGTGCGTGTCATAGCAACTGTTTAGTCAATTTGCATATTAGCCTTTTAATATCCTATCTAATAAAAGAGTAATATGCAAATTAACCATCACTCCACTACACCCACAAGCCACACCCAACAACCAATCGGGAGAGAGTAAGCAAATTAACCCAACCAAGATGGCTGTGGCCATGGAGCAAGCAGGAGGCTTGGCTCCACTCAAGGCTACAGTGTTTTAATTATAGAAGATAAATAAATTCCAGATGCCAGAGTCTCCACTTGGGATGCCAGGGGCATGGCCAGCCTGCAAACCACCACAGGCCCCTTGCCGAGGCCACCCCACACCCCAAGGTAACCCCCACCCTGATCCAAGACAACCTTCAGAGCAAACCAGCTGGCCCCCACCCCCGCCTGTGTACCAGGCCTCTATCCTATTTAATAAAAGAGTAATTTGCAAATTGACCATCATTCCAACACACAAGATGGCTGCCCCCATTGTGGTAAAATTATAAATCAAAATGACAATGAGATGCCATCTCACATATGTCAGAATGGCTACCATCAACAAATCAACAAATGCCAAGTACTGGAGAGGATGTGGAGAAAAAGGAACCCTTGTGTACTGCTGATGGGAATGCAGACTGATGCAGTATAGAGAGGGCCTGGGAAGGCACATGAGCATTTCTTTAATTATTGTCAGCTGAGTCCAGGGGCGTTGGCAGAGCCATGTCCTGGAAACATACCATGCCAGAGGTAGGTACGTTGTCGGCCTGACCCTTAGCTCAGGTGCCAGGAGGTTGCTTTCATTATCTAAGTTCAACCAGGCGCAAGGAACAGATGCAATTATCAGGACTTAGCTAGCAGTGACAATTACAATGAAACTACAAAAATGAAAAATTTCAGCTTGATCTTTAGCCATAATTATAGCTTTATCTTTAACCATGATTTCACATAATTTCATTTGTTTTAAACTCTAGTAAAACTTTCTGGAGTTATCTATAAATATAAAACCCTAATATGCAAATAGACTGAATGTCAGAACAACTGAACAATTGGTCAATGTGCTGACCACCAGGGGGCATGCAAGGAACATGGCAGGTGACATAGTGCAGAACATGGCAGCCATCAGCCACAGCGGGACGGTGGAGCAGGTGAGTGGGGGCTCTAGTCACTGTCATCAGGGTGAGCCTTCTGGTGGTAACTGAAAATTCTTTTGTGCTCCTGTGGGCCACAGTCCCGCCTAGCACTTGCACCTGCTACCAGTGCCCAGCACCAGCCCTGATTGCTTGGCAATGTCAGCAGGTCTGAGTGGTGGCTGCCAGCTCCAATCGCCTCTCAGGGCTTCTCCACCTCCCCCTGCTCCTGAGGGGCCAGCAGCGACCTCTTGCACCCACTGCCAGTGATGGCCCTGCTCATACCCACTGTTGGCACCAGCCCCAATCACTCTGCACCATCAGTGGGTGCAAGCAGGGCCAGTGCTGTTAGTGCATGGGAGCAGCAGTGATGAGAGCAGACAAGGGGGCCATGGCAGGAGGGGCCAGGTGGGGGAATTAAGGATGAGCTGAGACATGTCCCCTGTGTGCACTGCAGCCTCCTGGCCCACAGTTCCTTTCAAGTTGCATGAATTCATGCACAGGGCCCCTAGTACTATAAAATAAATGTGCTGCACCAGCTCTGGGTCACTGTCTCTCCATCAGAGGGCCAACTGTCCCACCCAGTCCCACCTTTCTCTACATCCTCTGTGTCTGTGTCTTTCATTTTTTCAATCTCCCATCACCCCTACTCAGGACTCGTGTCCACTCTCTAACTGTGCTGGTTGCAGTCCAAGAGAGAAATACTTATATTGCAGCCACTGTGGAGACCAGTATGGAATTTCCTCAAAACACTAAAAATGGAACTCCCATTTGACCCAGTAATCCCACTTATAAAAATATATCCCAAGAAACTAGAAACAGCAATCATAAAGGATATATGCATCCCTATGCTCACAGCAGCACAATTTACCATAGCTAAGATTTGGAAACAGCCTAAGTGCCCATCACCAGATGAGTGGGTTAGAAAACTGTGGTACATTTACACAATGGAATACTATATGGCGGTAAAGAAGAAGGAATTCTTACTATTTGCAACAGCATGGATGGAACTGGAACCAGAGAGCATTATGCTAAGCAAAATAAGTCAGTTGGAGAAAGATAAGTATCATATGATCTCACTCATCTGTGGAATATAATGAACAACATAATATGATGAACAAAAATAGAACAAGAGACAGAGAAACATCAATCAGACTGTCAACCCTCAGATGGAAGGCAGAGGATGGTAGAAGAAAGGGGAGATAGCAAAAAAAGAATTTGTGTGCCTGCATATAAGCATAATCAGTGCACACAGACACTAGATGGATGAGCGCATGAGTAGGGGAAAGGAGTGTTAGAGGTAAGGGGGCGATACAGACACGTATGTAATACCTTAATCAATAAGGAATATAAAATAAATTAAAATAAATAAAATAAAATAGGTCAAAATAACCTTGGGACTAGGCATAAAGCAACATTGTATCCCAAAGAACTGTTTGTAAATATAAAAATAAAATAGATATTTATGTCTGCAGGTCTGAGCACTACCGGACTAAAAATTAAAAACATTGTTGACAATTGTGTCACTATGTATAAGTTAAGGTTAATAAAGACTCCATTATTAGCTTTAATAAATAATTCTCTGTAAAACAAATAAAATAAAAAATAAATAACCTAAACTGAAAATTGTAGATTGAATTCTGTATATTGTTTATGATATAAAAATAGAAATTTAGTCAATAGACTTGTATTTTAGGAAAACTTTTAACTCCACTTTAAAAATATTGTAAATGAATGTATATTTATATGTTTTGAGCCAAAATAAAATATTTACCATGGGCTTATATAACTTTCATGATCTCCTGAATTAGCCAACTTTTCTGAGTATCTAATTAGATACCAGTCCCAATAGCCTTTATTGTATTTCTGCCATCATCAGAAAAGTACTGGGAAAAAAATCAATTGGAGGACTTTGCTCCTTTATGAAGACAAAAGTGAGATGAAATTAATTTGATTTGGCAATAAAACTATTTTTTTTAGTTTGATTAAATTCCTATAACATTTTTATGCTCTACTATGTCTATTGAGAGATGAGAGGCTACCAGCAATGTGGTTCTTATGACAAAGTAATAAGTTTGGGATCAGTTTTAGTTTGGAATTGTGTGATGTGGGCCCAAACAATACTAACTCAGTGAAAAGCAAATCACCCACCTGCTCGGGGACATAAAGACATGTGTTTTAGAGTTATGTGTAGGATTTGTGGCTCACTGAACAGTTAAGGTGAAACCCTAAGGAGCTGTCCCTTCTAAACAAGCATTCCCCTGCAGGCACTTGTCATAGGAGAGCCTTTGCAGGACATTTTGGAGAATGCCCCTAAGATTATTTATTACCTTAATAATAATCTATGCAGGACTTGGTAGGTTATGTAGTTCCTTAGAAAATTCACTAAAAGAAAAGAAGAAAGGGAGAAAGGGAGAAAGGGAGGAATGAAGGAAAGAAGGAAGGAAGAAAAGAAGGTAGGAAGGAAGGAAGGAATGGAGACATTTAAAACCTTTTTTAGAAAGAACTAATATCTATATGAGCAAAACAAACTTGTTAATTTTCTTATAAGCAGTTACCAGGTATAAGACTACTAGTTTCAGAGATTTGTATACATATGCAAATGACTAACTCTAAAGACACAGAATAATAGAACTTAAAGCTCTAAAATCACTAGTCTAGTTCAACCTCTTCATTTCTACATAATGAAATAAGACCTGTTATGAGATCCATAACATGCTTTCCTCAGGGAGAAAATAATTCATTATATTTCTAAAGTTGCAAATAGAAATGCAGAAACACAGATGATGATAAATTATTCAAAAGGGCCTCTTTTGGTGCTTACTGTGCCCCATAGAATGAAAGTTGAAGGAATGAGGAAGGAAGAGACAGGTAGATAACCTCAAATTTTTATGTCTTTTTGGGTTATATAGACTGGCTAACTCATTGCAGAATGCCCAAAATTTAAGAATTTGCTCCATCAAATTTCCTAATCGGTAAACATTCCTTGGAATGGTGAGACTATGGTAGAAATTTATAGCCTTTGTAGAGCTGTTATGACTTCCTTTTATGACCTATCCAATCAATACACAACATGTCTACAATATCAAGTATTGACAAGGATATAGAAGAACTGACACTAATTTATTGGTGGTAGGAATGTAAATTAGTACAATTACCAATGAAAAGTGAAGTTGAAGGTATATATACCCTTCATTCCACTAGTCCCGCTCCTAGACACATGTCCTAGAGAAACTTCTCCATTGTGCTCAAATATTCGTTCACAAAAATGTTTATTGCAACATTTATACATTTGCAAAAATAATTAAAGAAAATTAACTTAAAATATTAATATAAAAGAAATGGATAAATACATTCTGATCTATTCACCCTAGAGATCATACATAGCAGCTAAAATGACTAAACTGGAAGTTGAAAAAGAGTATTTATATTATGAGTCATTCTTAAAAAGGTTAAAAACATCTGCATATGTATACATACATATCGCATACACATATATACACACTGCACATCCTATCTAAGATAAAGAATAGCCACAGCAATCATGAGAAAGAAGAATAAAGTAGGTGGGATCTCAATACCAGATTTCAAGCTATATTACAAAGTAACTGTTCCCAAAACAGCTTGGTACTGGCAAAAGAACAGACATATAGACCAATGGAATAGAATAGAGAATCCAGATATCCACCTAAAACACTATGCTCAATTAATATTTGACAAAGGAGGCATGAACACACAATGGAGCCAAGATAGTCTCTTCAATAAATGGTGTGGGGAAAATTGGACAGATACATGTAAAAAAATGGATCACCAACTTACACCAAATACAAAAATAAACTCAAAATGAATACAGAACTTAAACATTAGAAGGGAAACCATAAAAATACTAGAGGAATCCACAGGCAGCATAATCTCAGACATATGCTGAAAGAACTTCTTCACTGATACTGCTCCAAGGGCAATGGAAGCTAAAGAAAAAAAAATAAACAAATGGGACTATATCAAAATAAAAAGCTTTTGCACAGCAAAAGAAACCATCAACAAAACAACAAGAAAGACCACTGTATGGGAGAACATATTTGCAAATGTTATCACTGATAAAGGTTTAATCTCCAACATCTAAAGCCAACTTATACAACTTAATAAAAAGAAGATAAATGATCCAATAAAAAAATGGGCAATGGACCTAAATAGAACCTTTCAAAAGACGACAGAAAGAAGGCCAAGAGACACATGAAAACATGTTCAAAGTCACTAATTATCTGAGAGATGCAAATCAAAATGACAATGCGATACCATCTCACACTTGTCAGAATGGCAATCATCAACAAATCAACAAACAACAAGTGTTGGCGAGGATGTGGAGAAAAAGGACTCCTTGTGCACTGTTGGTGGGAATGCAGTCTGGTGCAGCCACTATGCAAAACTAAAAATGAATCTCCCATTTGACCCCGCAATCCCATTCTTAGGAATTTATCCTAAGAAATTACAAACACCAATCAGAAAGGATTTATGCACCCCTATGTTCATAGCAGCACAATTTACAATAGCTACAATTTGGAAACAGCCTACATGCCCATCAGCAGATGAGTGGATCATAAAACTGTGGTACATCTACACAATGGAATTCTATGCTGCCATTAAAAAGAAGGAATTCTTACCATTTGCAGCAACCTGGATGGAACTGGAGAGCCTTATGCTTAGTGAAATAAGCCAGTCAATGAAGGAGAAGCACCACATGATCTCACTCACTTGTGGATAATAAAGAACATTGTAAACTGATGAACAAAAGGATAGACACAGGAGCGAGCAGTAAAGCATCCAACAGACTATCAAATTGCAGCAGGATGTTTAAGGAGAGGTGGGGTAGATAAGAGATCAATCAAAGAACTTGTATACATGCATATAAGCATAACCAATGAACACAGACACTGGGAGTTTGGCATATGCCTGGAGGGGGGGCAATAGGGAGATATGTATACATGTAACACAATAAAAAAATATATAAATATTTATATTTATAAATAAAAATAAATAAAAGAATAATATGCAAATTGCTATACCCACCAGCCATGCCCACCAGCCACACCCACCAGCCAATCAGAGCAAGTATGCAAATTAACCCAACCAAGATAGCTATGGCCACAGAGAGAGCAGGAGGGAGGCTTGGGTTGTCCCTGGCAATGGAGGAAGCCAAGCTTTCCGCACACCCTGGCCAGCTCAGACCTCTGCTTAAGGCAACAAAGTTTCAATGGCTGTGGGAGCAGAAGGCTTGACTCTGATCCAGGCCACAAAGTTTCAACTGTAGAAGATAAATAAATCCCAGATACCAGGGCCTCCACTTGGGAAGCAGGGGGGTGTGGCCAGCCGGCAAACCACCACAGGCCCCTTGCCCCGGCCACCCCATCCCCCAAGGGAATACTCACCCTGATCCAAGACACCCTCCAGGGCAAACCAGCTGGCCCCCACCCATGCACCAGGCCTCTATCCTATCTAATAAAAGAGTAATATGCAGATTGACCATCACTCCAACACACAAGATGACAGCCCCCATGTGGTCAAAATATCCTGCCCCCATGTGGACACAAGATGTCCACCACAAGATGGCCAGCAGGGGAGGGTAGTTGGCAGGGACCAGGATTGCAAGGGAGGGCAGTTGTGGGTAATCAAGCCAGCAGCAGAGGGCAGATGGGAGGGACCAGGCCTGCAAGGAAGGGAAGTTAAGGGTAACCAGGCTACCAGAGGAGGGCACTAGGAGCAAACAGGCTGACAGAGGAGCAGTTAGGCATCAGTCAGGCTGGCAGGAGAGTGATTAGGGGGTGATCAGGCTGACAGGCAGAAGCAGTTAGGGGCAATCAGGAAGGCAGGTGAGCAGTTGGGATCCAGCAGTCCTGGATTGTGAGAGAGATGTCCCTCAAGGGGTACCAGATTGGAGAGGGAGCAGGCTGGGCCGAAGGACATCCCCCCGCCTCCCCCCCAACTATGCATGAATTTTGTGCACTGGGCCTCTAATATTATATAAAAACATATATTTATGCCAAATATATGTGTATTATATTTTATAAGTATACTTAAGCATAAGCATAAACTTACATAGAAATAAAAAATGTCACGTTTAGAATAGTATTTATTTCAATAGAGAAAGGAAAAGAAAGAGGTTCAGAAATGAATACACAAAGGATTAAAACTATATCTGGCGAAGACCGGTTTGGCTCAATGGATGGAGAGTCGGCCTGCGGACTTAAGGGTCCCGGGTTCGATTCCGGTCGGGGGCAAAAAAAACTATATCTGTAATATCATGCTGCTTTAAAAATGTAAAAGAAATACTAAAATGAAGTTGGCAAACTGATATGACTTTGCAAAAGTTTCTAAAGGGCCCTTATATTTTCGTTATATTGTTTCTTTATTTTTCTCTTTAGAAGAAATATTTCCTAATTATATAATACAGGTCATTACATATTTTTCTTAAATTAAAGATTCAGCAAACTCTTTAAGATACGTAAGCATACAGAGAAACAAACAGACTAAAATAACCAAGACCCATTGTGTTTAGTCCCCATTTTTCTAAAGCTCCTATGGATTCTACTCCAGGAAGTAAGGACCACACTAGAATTTTTTGTTTAATAGTACATTTTTAAAAATATATTTTTGTTGATTTCAGAAAGAGATAGAAAAATTAATGATGAGAGAGAATCACTGATCCGCTGCCTCCTGCGGGCACATAGAGGATTGAGCCTGCAACCCAGCCATGTGCCCTGACTGGAAATTAAACATGACCTCCTGGTTCATAGGTCATTGCTCAACCAATAAGCCAGGCCAGCCAGGCTAATAGTGTATTTTTGATAATGTTTTGGCATTTTAATCAATATCAGGTTCATAATATTAAGATGGATTGCTTGCTGAATCTTTTGAAGAATGAAAGATATTCCAGGGACAGTGCAAAGAATTTAAGGTCTTTTTCTATGGAAACAAAAATTAAATGGAGTCCTTTCATTTGTGCTCCCCTTATCATAAGGTAGTTAGCTCCAAGAACACCAGGAAATACAATTTTCACTTCCGAAACTAGAAAAATTGAAAGTAGCAAAACCATGCTGTAAGTCTACCTCCCACCCCCTGCTTCTTTCAGCACAGATAAAAGCACCCAGACAATTGACTACATTATTTCAAAGTCCACTATGAGTATCTCAGGTTGCTTGGGTCATTTAGGTTTATGAGTAGAAGAAAATTAAACTAGGCTGAGACTTTAATCTGCTGCTGGGGATCGTGAACAACGATATTTCCCAGGTAACAGTTGTTTGGCACCTCATTTTCAATAATACTATTTCTTTTTTATTTGGAAAAATTTCAGTTTCAACATTTCAATTAAACTTTAATACTCTCTGCACTAAACTAAATTGAGAGGATCTTGACTATGCTACTGAGCATTTTATCTCCTTAACTTGGTGTAGAATAGGCTTATTTACATTTTTTCTATTCATGTCTCAAATTTAACTATAATCCACAAAAGGGAAAGATATAAGTGCCTCCTAATACTTTATTTCTCATATACATGGTTTCAATTCAAGTGCTACATTTACATAATTCCTAAGATTGTTTTCATGGGAACAAAACCACATTAGATCCCTGAAGATTCTTTTAATAGCTCAGGGGTATGCATGTTATCAAAAGCATCAGATAGAGAAATTAATGAAGTAAAGGGAGGGAACCTGATTCCAAAGATAAGATGAATGCAAGTCTTCTCCTCCCAGCCATGGCACCTCTCTGCTGCCTGCCTGGGCTGCCGGAAGGAACTGTGTCTGTTTAGATGACAGGCTTGACCTGTACTCAGGTCTTTGTGACTCTCCACCCAGTGTTAGTCCTTGCAAGGTTGTCATGTCTCGTTGCTGGATCAAAAGAAGCTGAACTCAGCTATGCAGGGGCAGTTCTCCCGAGCATTTCTCCTTTTGGGCATAAAGCAGTTTGATTCAAGCAGAGAAAATGGTGCTGTGCACAGGTTAAAGTTTTTGAACTTTAGTTCTTTTTCTCACAAGGCTAAATTCCTTGCTAACTCTGGCAAGTAGGAAAAGGCATCTTTTCTGTGGGGCTGTACTTTCTGGTCTATTCCTGATTGCTTGAAGTTCACCAGTAAAGCTGAAGCTGCCATGGCCCAGCCAGAGGTTGACCCTCAGAGATTGAGTGTCAACGCAGGAGCCAAGAGGTTGCCAGTTAGATTCCAGGTCAGGGTACATGCCTGGGTTGCAGGCTCAATCCCCAAAGTGGGACATGCAGGAGGCTACTGATTGATGATGTTCCTGTCTCACCGAGTTTTCTCTCTATCTATCCCTCTCCCTTCTTCTGTCTCTAAAAATCAATATTTTTTTTTTAAAGAAGCAGTATTGGAGGTTCCCATGTAAGTCCCAGCTTCCCTGCCATGTCTGCCACTGCTATCAATAAACCTATAAAACAATATTCTGTATAAGTACCCAACATTGTAATTCTTGTTCTTATTTAGAAAAAAATAAATGTGGACTTGGCCATTATAGTCAAACTGAATGTTACTAGGCCAAGTGGAGAGTCAAAGAAATCAACTGAAAATTTAAGAGCACTTATACATTATGTCACTTCATTTTCATGCAAACATGGCAAAATATCATCTATTTTGTGCAATGACATTCTATATAATAAAGAGGTAATATGCAAATTGACCATCATGCCCTCACACAAGATGGCTGTCCCCATGTGGTCACAAGATGGGTGCCACAAGATGGCCAGCAGGGGAGGGCAGTTGTGGGCAATCAGGCCAGCAGAAGAGGGCAGTTAGGGGTGACCAATCCAACAGGGAAGGGCAGTTAGGGGCAATCAGGCTGGCAGGGGATCAGTTTGGGTTGATCAGGCTGGCAGGGGGGTGGTTAGGAGTGATGAGGCAGGCAGGCAGAAGTGGTTAGGGGCAATCAGGCAGACAGGCAGGTGAGCAGTTGGGAGTCAACAGTCCCGGATTGTGAAAGGAATGTCCAACTGCCAGTTTAGGCCTGATCCCTGTGTGATCAGGCCTAAACTGGCAGTCAGACATCCCCTAGTGGTCCCAGATTGGAAAAGGTCCAGGCTGGGCTGAGAGACACCCCCCCCCCAAGTACACTAATTTTGTGCACTGAGACTCTAGTGTTAAATAACTTGGCTAAATCACACACTTTATAATATAAAACTTGTATTAAGCATCTAACTTTTTTCCAACTACAAAACATTATTACTTTTTTCCGTTCTATTATCATTCCTGCAGCATTGGAGTTTTAACAATTAAGAATAAAGCAAAAGAATTATATCCCATTCTATACATGAATAAAATATATAATATGCAATATGCTTACTAATGTATTAGACTTAAGGGGATTTTTAAAAATGTAGCTTTATTGTTGAAAATATTACAGATAACTTCCTTTTGCCCAAAAAGTCATTTTCCTGGATTCTTCTGACTTTCTCCCTTGTACAATCTAATTGGTCAAGCAATACCAAGTCTGCTCCAAAATATACCTACCAATATATTGACTTTTTCCACTAACATTGCCGCCACCTAGTTCAAGTCACAGGTAGGTGTGTGGATGTGCATAATATGACCTCTGAAAGGCATCAGTTTCCAGAGAGAAACTATGAAAGCTTCACAGAAGCTTCTAAATACAAGGTTAATATAAAAATGTCCATATTTTTGTTGGTCTATATCAGTAGTTCTCAACCTTTCTAATGCCGTGACCCTTTAATACCTTTCCTCATGTTGTGGTGACCCCAAACCATAAAATTATTTTTGTTGCTACTTCATAACTGTAATTTTGCTAGTGTTAATGAATCGTAATATAAATATCTGTGTTTTCCGATAGTCTTAGGCTCTACAACAGTGGTTCTCAACCTGTGCATTATGACCCACATGTTGAGAACCGCTAGCAGAGTCACCTAAAACCATCAGAAAACACAGATATTTACATTATGATTCACAACAGTAGAAAAATTACAGTTATGAAGTAGCAATAAAAATAACTTTATATTAAAAGGTCACGGCATTAGAAAGGTTGAGAACCACTGGTCTATATGGCCATGAAAACAAACTTAATAGGAGAAAGAGAAGCAAATGAATCCAAATTTTGATAGAAAGAGGACAAAAAGAAATCACCCATACTTTCTCTTAATGTATTATTACAATCTTGACAGAATTATGTGAGGGTATCTACTTGCCAAGAATATTAACTCAAAAATACTTCCCCCCACTCCAGCCTCACTCCCATTCAGTTAAAGAAAAAACAGTTTGGGGAACAGAGGCATTGATGTATCTTAACATTCTCTTTAGGTATAAAGAAATCTTCCTATTATGCGTGAAATCACTGCTTACAGTTGTAAGGACATAGGCATCTGCCAATTACCTAATATGCTCTTCACTCACTCACTCATTAACTTATTTATTCATTCAGAAAACATTTTGGGTGCCTATTATGTACCAGGATCTTGAGTTCTGGGATTATAATTTGAATATGACACAATTATTGTTCATAAGTAGTTCATTTTCTAATAATATAAAGTATACTTTTAAACATAAAAACAAAAAAAATTATCTCTGGAAAGTTAATTTCCAATGTGATAATATTTTTTTTTAATTTATACACAAACTCAAATTTCAAGATTATGGGTTTAGGACGTGAGTAAGTATATTCACCAAGACCATCTTCTACAAAAAAGATCCCTATCTGACAACAGTAGCTTGGTCCCTTACTAATTTTGATAAAAAAGAAGATCAACAGATACACCTAAAATCTACTTAAATGCTTAGAAGAAAAATAAAATAATTAAAAAATAAGAGGTGATCAACATTTGAATAATTTTTTAAAATATCAAATTAATTTTATATGCATATAAATGTAAATATTTATTAGTCTCTGTGCACTACAGACAGATTTAGAAATTCTGTATAAATTTATATGAAAGCACATTATATTCTAAACTAGGAAGAGATATTTAACATATTAGAAAAGACATTAAGTTGCACAGTGATTCCAATTAAATAAAAACCAAATGCTTAAAAGCAATTACCAAGGGTTTTGTAGTCTCCACAAAGGAAATTATATATATTTTTTATTGAATTATGTCAGTCCTTTACTTTGACTAACATAATTAGATAATAAATTAGATGTAAGTATTCAAGGAGAGGCAAAGTATCACCTGGCGCTTTGTTATCAACTGTATAGCTACTTCATGGGAAAGTTCTATTTAAAAGTATATTAAAACATTTACTTTTTAAAAATTAATATAAAGCATTCTAAAATTAATGTCTTCGCACTTTGAGTCAATATTGTAAGTAATACTCAAAATATGGCACTGTCTCTGTATCAGACAATGAGAACAAAAGCTTGAAGTATATATGTACATATATAAACATTTATAAATGTATGTACCTATACATGTTTATGTAGTATAGCTACAATGGCTCAATTTTTGTGCCATATGGAACTAAGAGTAGCCCTTGGAGTATCAGAAAGGCCTGGAGACTTGCCTGGTTCTGTCAGTCAGTTTCTCATCTATTAGGTATAACATGAGTGCCTACAAATTGGGCTGTTGTGAGGATTGAAGGAATAAATCTTATAAACTATTATGCACACAGTCTCATCTGTGTCCAGACTTGATAACTGTACTTCTCTTTTATGAGTATATTCAGTCACATTTCTTTAATGTGTTAATGAAAGGGCCTGTCTGATCCTCAGACATGTGTTACTTGGCACATTCATAGGGGCAGGCCTGGTGCTCAATCCTAGAGGACTGAGTTGGCACACCAGCCCAGAGCCTGCTGCAGGATTGGCATGTAAATATAACAGCCTTTTCCTTCTAAGAGTGTTAGAGCAGCAGAAGGTTTATGCAGCTCTTGGGCAGAGAAACCTGAACAGGCTCAAATCCAAGGTGAAGCAAGTTTGTGGATCAATGAAAAGAGAAGCCATTGATGCTACGAAATCCCCTAGTGGCTTCTTTGCAAGTGATCTCAACTTGGGACATCTGTTCCAAATTTTCTGCTTTGGTCCACATCTTAGTAGGCAATTCAGATTTGCACAGAAGTAATTCTATGCAAAAGAATTTCTAGCCAGGTAGTTTGGCAGATTTACTGCTCTCAGGCTAAGACAATCTACCCACTTTGTGGTCAGACACATAAATCCCAATGCTTTATCACTTGATAGTTATAGTTTTGGCATCCTTCAGTTCAAGATTTTTCTTTAATTTATTAAAAACAGGTAACTATTGCACTAGCTTGTTTGACTCAGTAGATAGATCATTGGCCTGTGGACTGAAGGGTCCCAGGTTTAATTCTGATCAAGGGCACATGCCCAGGTTGCAGGCTCAATTCCCAGTGTGGGGTGTGCAGAAGGCAGCTAATCAATAATTTTCTCTCTTCATTGATGTTTCCATCTCTCTCTCCCACTCCCTTTCTCTCTGAAATCAATAAAAATACTTTTTTAAAAAAAGTAACTGTTTCTATCAAATACAGTTGTAAAACTAAAAAGAAACAAATATAAAGTATGCATCATATACTTGGGAAATAAATAAATGAATAAATAGTTATGACTATAATAATAATCAGCAAACTGTAGTAAAAATGGGAAAGGCTGGTGAAAAGGAAACAGAGAAAGAGTCTTGGGAAGCTGAAATCTCCAGGAAAGGAGCAGCAGAAGTGTTAGATATAGTGAAAAAAGATTAGGTAACCGTGTATTATCAGAATGCATAGTTGGAGTACAAGGAGGAAGCTAGAGTTTAATTTGGAAAGATGGGTAAAGAGCCAAACATAAACCTTACTGAATGGCACTTCATTAAAGTTATTATTTTAAATACCAGAGGTTCTATTATAGAAGATACAACTGGAGCTGAATGTATATTGAGTATGTGATAAAAATTAGTCTTTTATTTTTATTTATTTACTTATTTGCTTTTGTTTGTGCATTTTATGTTTTTATTATCTAAATTTCCATTTTGGAAATAAACATTTAGAAATATCCTAAAATTAAGTGATAGTGATGGTTGGCCAGTTCTGTATAGATACTAAAAACTATTGGGTTATACATTGTAAATGGGTGGACCTTTGGCATGTAAATTATATTGCAATAAAGCTGTTACAACACATAATAAAGAAAATAACTTCTTGTTAATTGAGATTTCTAGGAAGCAATATAGAGTAGTGGAAAATGAGAACTTTATAATCTGTAAAACCAGGCTATACAGTCTTGCTGGCAATTCACAGCTGAGTGACACTTAAGAGCTGAGTGTCACTGAGGAGCTGAGACACTTGACAGTGTGAAGTTATTTGACCATTCTGGGATCATTTTCCTCATTGCTACAGCGAGAAGTAATACTCTCCTTGCAGTGCTGTTGTGAGGGTCGCATGAGAAAATAGATGTAAATTTCCCAGCATAGTCCCATGACAACTGTCCAGTTTGATAAAAGCTACCACTGGAATTTCATTATTTGTAAAACTGCAGCACTCTTCTATATATATACATAAAAGCTAGTGCAAAGCAGCATGATAAACTTTCATGTCTCTGGATGTGTAAACCAAAAACCCAGAGCAAGTGAGGTCTGAGCTAGCAAACAGACCCTGGGGCAAGTTTCTAAAGCCTGCCCACCAGCTCCTGTCACTCCTACTCCTACACCAGCCTGCATACAGAAGCCTAAAAAAAAAAAAAAACTTTATTGAATATTTCAGTCAGGGGATGTCACACTGGACAAAACCTTGATGATTTTCATTTCCCTCTACTGCAATCTTGATATTTCTCACAGAAAATATACCTGACAGTCTTGTTTCCTAGGTCAGCCAAAATTTTCAAACCCATGCAAACTCTGCTGCCTTGCATAGTTTATTTAAGGACAGGAAGGCCAACAAAAAGAAGCTAAATCCAGAAACTGAAATGTCCCATAATGAATAAAAGCTTATACCTAATTTCACAGGGCATACATGATACAGAAAGTGAATCATTAGTAATAAAATTTGAAGCAACATTCAATATTCCTTAAAAATCAAACCTATGGTTTTGATTAATTGTGATTAATTTATTTTACAGGTTAATCTTCTTTTTATAATAAACATATCAAAATACCACAATGTAACAAAATTATTTAAAATTTTATTTTAACTGCTTTTAAAAGCACATAACAATATAATTTTAGCATGGCCCTAATGACATGTGGACAAGTGTTCAAACTATGAGTGGTGAGTATTTCTTATATATCTGTCATTTTCAAAGATGTCCTTTACTGTACTCTATATACTAGTAACTACCCAATGAAGTTATGGCTATCTTTGCTTATCACCCAAGTTTTATTAACAAGGAATTAGACCCAAAGAGGAAAAGGAATAGCAAATCTGTTAGAATAGCAGAATAAACCTGAATAAGCCATCTCCCTGTCTCACAACTAACAAAATAACAAACAACGAAAAATAAATAACTCAAGAAAGAAAAATATAACCTAGTAACAACTAAAGAAAGAAACATTGCCTATACCCATAAACTTCAAAGCTCATAGTCAAAGTAGAAAGGACAAGATTTTGAACACCGGGAAAAGGCACCATAAAACACAGTGTGGCAAAATTCCTAAGAACTGGCCAGTAAAGCTCTCTCAAATACAAAAAAAAGGCAAACTGAGTGACTAGTATCTTTGTTCCAACTCTAACTGAGAAGTAATGGCAACACTTGCTGGAGAAAACAGATAAATAAGAGAAGTGAACAAAAGGGCTGACTTATAGAAATAAAGCCCCCATGACTGCACACTGACTTGGAACAAAGGCTGAAATCTAAGTGTTCGCCGGTGGAAATGTAAATTCCACCTTCCCAACCAGATGGAGTGAAACATTATACAATACATTTGATAAACTTTCAGAAGACTATAGCTCAAATAAATCTGTGTACTCCACAGTTGAGATCCCCACCTCCCCTTGATAATTCCCCTGGCTACAAAAAAATAGAAGGCATGTAAAAGGCTCAGTCTTCAATCTATTGTTGAAGGAGAAAAGACACAATTCTCAGTGAGCCTCTAAATCAAACTGAATAAGAAACGGGGACAGAACTACCCAAGCATAAACAAGATGACAATTCACATGGCAACTAGGCAAAGGTGTAAGAGTAAGTGAAAAGGAAATATCTTGCATGGTAAAAACCTAAACTGGAAGGAAAACATATTCCCCTGGCCAGTAAAAAAATGTCACTGCACTATAGAGCATTTTTTTGTGAATATACATTAAACCAACAAGAACTCAAAAATGATCTTGAAGCATGTCCAGAATGATATTTTTTTCAAAGGTAGGGGGGTAAGAGGTCATCAACCTACAGCAATATGTATAATATTAATGATAATAATTTTTAAAATAATAAATATATTGAAAAGTCATGGAAAAATAGACATGTCTGGAAATCAACATCACTGATGAAGAGCTTGAAAAAACTTCAGTGAAAGAGATAAAAACACAAAGAATTTAAATTAATAGGAGAAAGTTAGCAGACATGAAAGACAGGTAAGCCCAAGAATCATCATTTGTATCCCTAAAGTCAAGAATTCAACAAATGGAACAAATGGAACTGAAAAATAAAAATACACAGTTTAAAAAAATATTTAACTGAAATGAGCAACAATAATTAAATCTGAATTTAGAGAGATAAGAAGTTTCAGGGAAATTTGGTATATAATGCTCAACATCAAGAACATTCTAGTTAAAATTTTAAGGACAAGTAAGTATTCTCCATGTATCTAAAGAGAAAAAGCAAATTACACGCAAGAGACGAAGTAACAGGTTGGTCATATTTTTCTATGGTGACATAAAATAATAGGTTATGTCTACAATATATGAGTAAAAGAAACACTGTTATCTAATCATATCATATTGAGCAAAGCTATGGTATAAATATAAAGCAAGTAAAAAGAACACAAAGAACAGAGCATCCATTAGCCTTTCTTTGAAAAACTACTTGAAAATACAGCCAAAATAAAAAATAAAATAAAAAACAAAAAATTTCGGTGAGCACCAAATACAATTCAACAAAGAAATAGAAGAATCCAAGATGGCGGCATAGGTAAACACCTACACTGCCGCCTCGCACAACAATTTCAAAACTACAACTAAAAGACAGAACGGACATCATCCAGAACCACAGGAAAGCTGGCTGAGTGGAAGTTCTACAGCTAGAAGGAAAGAGAGGGGCTCACGGAGACCCAGAGGAGCTGCAAAAAGCTGAGGTACGGAGACGGAGATGCGCGGAGAGAGCGGGTGCTGGAGTACCTGGCTGGCTTTCTCTGGCGGGAGGGAAACGGAGACTCTCAAAGGCATTGAACCTCTTATCCTACGACACTAAACCCCAGATCCAGCCGAAACTCATACAGGGGGAGTTTGGACTGTGAAAAGGGAGAGGTGAACGGAAATTTAGGGGAGTCGCAAAATATCAAAGGCCTGGTGGCACGCACAGCACTGCGCGCAGGACAGACTGCTGATTGTGCCGCTGGCTTTCGCGAGAGGGCAGGAGACAGACCCTCCCAACTGTGCCACTTCTGACTCCACTAAGCCCCTGTTTCGGGCAAAACCCTGGGGATCTAGACTCGTGTGGTCCTGGTTCGCAGGGGAGCCAGAAGGGCAGCGGTTAGAGGCACTGCGGCCGGCACACAAGGACCGCTCCAGTGATTACCCAGTCACATGAGGCTCAGAGGCCGTGGAGGGCGGGGCCGGCTGGAACGCAAGGCGGTCCCTTAAGCCCTGAGACTCCACCCATCCCAAGCTCAACAGAGGCTTCTGCGGGTTTGCGGCTGGTATCATAAGGCTGAATTCAACATAGAAGTTTCCTTGGCATAGTGAAAATGCCGAGACAAGGGAAGGGATTACAAACAAAAGAAATGGAGGGAAAAAAAACGACTGGATATAGAGTTCAAAACCACACTTATAAGGCTTTTCAAGAATATGCTAGAAAAGTTGGATAAATTTAGTGAGACCCAAGAGGAGATGAAAAAGGACATACTAGAGATGGAAAAGGTCCAACTAAAGATGAAAAAAGACCAACTAGAAATTAAACATACACTGACTGAAATAAAAACTATTATACAGAGTCCTAACAGCAGACTAGAGAAAGGCAAGGATCAAGTCAAAAATTTGAAATATAAAGAAGCAGAAAACATTCAACTGGAAAAGCAAGAAGAGAAAAGAATCCAAAAATGTGAAGATAATATAAAGAGCCTCTGGGACAGCTTCAAGCGTACCAACATCAGAATTGTGGGGGTGCCAGAAGAAGAGAGAGAGCAAGATACTGAAAACCTATTTAAAGAAATAATAACTGAAAACTTCCCACATCTGGTAAAAGAAATAGACTTACAAGTCCAGGAAGCACACAGGACCCCAAATAAAAGGAATCCAAAGAGGACCATACCAAGACACATCATAATTAAAATACCAAGAGCAAAAGACAAAGAGAGAATATTAAAAGCAGCAAGAGAAAAACAGTTCATTACCTACAAGGGAGCACCCATACGACTGTCAGCTGATTTCTCAACAGAAATGATGCAGGCCAGATGGGAGTGGCAAGAAATATTCAACGTGATGAACAGCAAGAACCTACAACCAAGAATAATCTATCCAGCAAAGCTAACATTCAGAATTGAAGGGCAGATAAAGAGCTTCACAGAGAAGAAAAGGCTAAAGGAGTTCATCAACTCCAAACCAGTATTATATGAAATGCTGAAAGGTATTTTAGAAGAGGAAGAAGAAAAAGGTAAAAGACAAAAAATTATGAACAACAAGTGAATACATATCTTCCAACAAGTGAATCTAAAAATTAAGTGAATTAAAAATTTGATCAACAGAATAAACTGGTGAATATAATAGAATCAGGAGCACAGAAAGGGAGTAGACTGATAATTCTCAGGAGGACAAAAATCATAAAGCATCAAACAGACTGTGAAATTACAGCAGAAAGATTAAAGTTAGGTGAGGTAGATAAG
>JAAGEH010002518.1:0-11938 GCA_011751065.1 Lasiurus cinereus | reverse complement strand
TAATAATCTGAATAATAAAGATTTAATTAAAAAAATAAAAGGGGATTAATTAGAGGAAGTAATTTAATATTGCTATTTGCCCTTTTTCTATAATAGAAGTATCAGAGATGAAAGAAAATTATATGAGAACCCTTCTCCTGTCAGAGTCTGGGACACACCATGGGACCCAGAGTCAAGTTCCTGCCCATCCACATGTGCCTCAAAATTGCATGAGACTCAGACCCGGCCAGCCCCCACCCCCATTGGGCTAGATCCAGACTTGGCCATTCCCACCCTTGTCAAGCCCTGCCAGGCAGGTGATGTAGCCTCAGTTCCCCTGGCCTGGTGTCAGGGCGGAGGGCATGCCTTGAGGTCCCTGGTCAAGCACTGCCAGGTAGGGGAGATGGCTTGAGATCCTTTGTCAAGCCCTGCTGGTTGGGGGGGTCATGGCCTGAGGTCCCCCATCAAGCTCTGCCAGTAGGAGGGGCGCAGCCTCAGGTCCTGGCACTAGGAGGAGGATATGGCCTCAGGTCTCCCATCAAGCCCCACTGGCAGGGGAGTGCAGCCTCAGGTCCCCTGTCAAGCTTCACTGGGCAGGGGACATGACCTGAGTTCCCCGGACCCAGCACTGGAGGTGCACCTTGAGATCCCTTGTCAAGCCCTGCTGGGTGGGGGTGAGGTGGGGGGAACAGGCTGAGGTTCCCTGTCAAGCCCAGCCAGGCAGAGTGGCACAGCCTCAGGCCAGCACCAGGATGGGAAGCACACCTTGAGGTCCCCCATCAAGCCCCACTGGGCAGGGGGCATGGCCTGAAGTCCCCTGGCCTGATGCCCGGGAGGAGGGCACAGCCTCAGGTCCCCTGCCAAGCCCTGCTGGGTGGGGGGCATGGCCTGAAGTCCCCTGTCAAGCCCTATGGGGGCAGGGGAGGGCATAGCCTCAGGTCCCTGCTGATTGCTCTTTAAAGCTCCTTATGGGAACTTGGCTTCAGTTGTGGGTGCAGCCATCTTTGTGACAAAATGGTGGTCAAATAGCATATTCCCTCTTTATTAAATAGGATTACTCACCTTTCTCTCTAGACCAGCGGTTCTCAACCTGTGGGTCGCAAACAGCTAGCAGGGTCTCCTAAGACCATCAGAAAACACAGATATTTACATTAAGATTCATAACAGTAGCAAATTACAGTTATGAAGTAGCGACAAAAATAATTTTATGGTTGGGGGTCACCACAACATGAAGAACTGTATTAAAGGGTTGTGGCATTAGGAAGGTTGAGAACCTCTAGACTATCCATGAAGACTGCAGTGGCCCAAACAGTGCCTGGCAAATAGGAACACTCCATTATTACTAGTGAGATGAAGAAATAAGTGAAAGGTCTCAACAGGGATTCTCAAATGATCGACGTGAAGCAGAGCCACAGATGAGGAAAACCTGAGTGAAACTGGGTAGCACTTTGGTCAGCAATGCCAGGGAACCACACAGCCGCCTTCCGTGGGAGTGGGAAAGAGGATGGCCATGGTCTGCACATTTCCCTTTGGAAGCTACTTCCTTTAAATGTCTCTCCCTTTCATCTCCATTAAAGAGCCTCCTGGATCTAGAATAGACAAGAATATAAAAGCATCGTTCTCTTTCTCTTCCCATCCTGTTTACTCAGCAATCCCAGGCCCCGCCTTCGCTTCAGCCCACATGTTCCCTATTAATAAAAGTTAGGAAAGACCAACCTCACCCAGCAGGCCCTCCCCCTCTTTCTTTTCTCCTCCAGAAGACCTCAGCCAACTGCCTGCTCTTGGGAGCTCCTGGGGGAGGTGAAGACAAAGGTGACGACTGGGCCTCCAGTAACTCTGAGATCCTAATGACCCCAAGTGGTTTCAAATCACCAAGCAGCTCATTTAGGATCTGGTGATAAGCCATGCCTCTCATTTGGGCAGATTTAGAGGCACACTTTAAGGAGTAAACATATTTACTATAACTAGAAATAGGGCCAAATTCTGTGCCTTCGGAAAAGGCAGTGAAGCAGACACACCCTGGTGCCTTCTAAGTGAATTAATGTACTGTATTCCGTTTGAGAGTCATTTCTGTCCTCATCTTTAATTCCTGCCCTGAGGAGCCATCTGTACTTGGAGGGTATGTGCACAGGATAACTCACTGTGGATGAAGGACCTTCGTGCTCAGCCCTCCATGAATGACCCTTTCATATACTGGGGGCTCCCTCTGGCTTTCTAAATAACCAGAATTTAACTGGGTATAGTGATTTCTAACAGCAGGAATGTTCAGACAAATATAAAATCAAAAGGCAGTGGATGAACTTTCTGCATTTTCTTGTTTTTGTTGATAAGGTAGTTGTTTTTTTTAACTCGTAAATGCCACATATTAATCTACAATATAATATTTTCCTGAGGATCTTATACTTACTTTTGAAAAAGACAGATTTTTAGGGTTTTGGGGACAGGGTGTTGCATGAATTCTTCCATCAGTGGAGGCAAAGTTTCAGAGTCCAGAAAGAGTTCATGCCTTCATAAGGTGAATGGCATATTTCCTTCTTACCAGTGCTTGATTAAAAACAACAACACAAAAAACACCCCCAAAACATCAATTAAGTAGCTGGAATATGCTGACAATCAATATGATTAGCAGTCAACTATACCAATCAATGAATTTATTTACATTTGAATTTCTTTCTTATTTGTATAGTCCCTTGAGGACTCTTTTTCTTTTAAGATTTTTACTTTATTAATTTCTATTTATATGTTATATATGCCTATTGTAGAAAAAAATCAGAAAATATAAAATAAAAGCATAACAAAGGGCAGAAAAAGCCCACCCTGCTACCACCCAGAGACATACAGAGACCATTAACATAATGGCCTGTTTCCTTGGAGAATTTTTTCAAGCCTACTTTTTGATTCCTGCCTGCCCTATTTCAGAAATGCTTTTTTCTTTCCCCAGTATTTTTGCTAACAAAAGAGAATCCTTGTCGTGGCCCCATCTAAATGTGAAAAAACATCCAGCTGGTGCTCATGTGACACATAGTAGGCACATAGGAAAAATTTATTTATTAAATATAACTGATTATTTCCAGAAACCCAGTGAACTAATTCTTTTATTTTATTTTATTGATTGATTTGAGAGAGAGAGAGAGAGAGAGAGAGAGAGAGAGAGGAAGAAAGCATTTCTTTTAAAATTTATTTATTAATAATTTTTTTCTCCAGTGAACTAATTCTTGACTAACTGGTGCTATTCATCAGATAGACCACAGAGATATGAAATTGAAAGCAGTTAGAAAGAACAACATGCTATGAAAATGTTAATAAGTATGGTTTTTAATGGCTGCTGAGCAGTTGAGATGAAGAAAGCTATATTTAAAAAGATACAAATTACTGAATTCCTCTTTTCTTCGCCAAAACATAAAGGATATAAACTCAGAAAAGTCAGGGGACCCCAAGCTATTCTGAAACTCCAACTTATACATTTGGTTTCCATATTATATATCACCTAAACTTACTCAAAGGCTCCAATAAGGACCAAGAAAATAGCCCTTATTTTATAAGAAATAAAATTTGGGGTTCCGAGTTTCTTAATTTCCAATTTATGCCTCTTATTTAAGTTCCTACACAAAACCTCGCATTCAGTTTTTGCAAGTACCTCCCCTGTGTTTCAGCATATCCCTTTTAGATCATTCACCAGACAGCATCCTACAGCTCTCATTCATAAAGTCCAATTATAAGACAAGAAATGTCAGGAATATACACTTTGAGAGTGGGAGGCAAACAGAACAGTACATTGTGACTTTGTAAGAACAGCCATGCATTTCCTCTGGGCTTGTTTTCAGTTCCTTTGTCAGCTGATTACATGGTCTTTTATAATTTCTCATCTATAGAATGGAGCTATTTGCTTGTGGATTATTTGAAAGACACAGGCTTATGCAAAAGAAAAACGAAATCATCATGAGGTAGAGTGATATTTCTGGCTAGATGTTTTTGCTTTTCTTTTTTTAACATAATTGTGAGAATGTAATTTATAATAGGTACTCTTTAGAGGTATAACAAGTAAACATTCTATTAATTCAGCCTTATGCAGAGCTATATATGTATTTGTTATTTATGTAATGGCATTTATCATTTTTATTTATTTGCGTATAAAGAAGAAAAATTCTATCTTATAGGCATTTTGTTTTCAAAGCACACATGTTTTCAAAGTATATACATTGTGCTCCTCGTTCTTTTAGTTTGGACAGTACTTAATAGTTGACCAAGCACTTTCATTATAGTACATTATAGTACATTATAGTACATTACTTAATTCTTGTAACTTTCCCCAACTGTAGAACTGGTCACAGTACTTTGGACTTTAAATCCTCATTTAAATCTATCCTTCTGCCCTGGCTGCATGGCTCAGTTGGTTGGAGTGGCACCCTGTACACCAAAATATTTCAGTTTGATTTCCAGTGAGAGAATCTATCTAGGTTTCGGGTTTGGGGTTTGTATGGGAGGCAACTGATCAGTGTTTCTCACATTAATGTTTCTCTCTCTCTCTCTCTCTCTCTCTCTCTCTCTCTCTCTCTCTCCATTCCTCTCTCTAAAAAAATAAAAATAAAACATATGAGGATTAAAAATAAATAAATAAACAAACAAGCAAATCTACCCTTCCATCCATCCCCACAGATAAGTTTCCTTTTCTCTCTGCCTTCTATCTCTTTACTTGCTTCCCTTTTCAGACCTAGCTGAGGGTCACCTCCCCCGTGAAACCTTTTCCCCAGTACATTAAGTTGAAGTGATCTCCTCTCCTCACTGTGTCCCTTCGCTACACGAAGAAAAAATTTTAAAAAACCTAGTTATTTTTTAAAATTCACATAATATATGACTATAATCTTATAAAATTATTAAAACTCTCTAAACCTTATAAGTTCATAACCACTTAAAAAAAAGTTAAAATGAACACACAACTTGTATCCTTCCATATCAGTGTAGATAAGAATTTTGAATTCCTTTAAAATATTGTATAGTATTTCATAGTATGAGTATTTCATAACAGCTCAGTCAACAGAAGGTTCTGTGCTGATGGAAATGCACTATATCTGCATTGTGCAAAATGGTAGTCCCACGTGGCAACTGAGCACTTGGAATATGACTAGCAAGACTGAGGGATTTTTCGTTTTATTTAATTCAAATAACCATATGTAACTGCTGGACAAGGTAGGTTTATATTTTATATTAACACCTATTGTTAGCCATTTGGATTTCTTTCCAATTCTCCCCACCGTAAATAAACTAATCTTATAGACTAAGGCATAAAAATAAAGAGGAATTTTGCTTTCTTAAATGTATGAATGCTTGAGAAGCTTGCATTCATTCCAATGTTCTACAAGAAGTTATTGCATGAAATAGGAAAAAGAACATTTACACTGAAGGCATTTTCTATATAAAAAATGTACTGCAAATAAAAATATTTATATCAGTGTTTATTAAAATAGTGATATAGTGGAGTCATTCCTATATCTAACAGTGGAAAACTGGCTCCAATATATAATCCTTGCATAATGAAAGGCAAGGCAGTCATTAGAAATAATAATGAAATTTTCCAGCTGGCATTGCTCAATGGTTGAGCATCAGCCTATGAACCAGGACATCACAGTTCGATTCCCAGTCAGGGCATATGGCCAGATTGCCAGCTTGATCCCCAATGTGGGGTGTGCAGGAGTCAGCTGATCAATGATTATCTCTCATCATTGCTGTTTCTATCTCTCCCTCTTTGAAATCAATAAAAATAAATTAAAAAGATAAAAGCCCTGGCCGGTTTTGCTCAGTGGTTAGAGCGTTGGATCCAGTGTTCAATTCTGGTCAAGGGCACATACCTCGGTTGCATGGGGGAGGCAACCAATCCATGTGTCTCTCTCACTTGATGTTTCTCTATCTCTTCGTCTCTCTCCTTCCCTTCCTCTCTCTAAAAATCAATGGAAAAATATCCTCTGGTAAGGATTAACACCGCCCCCATCCCCCAAAAAGGAAAGAAAGAATGATGAAATTGCCATTTATTGAGATGAAAACAAGTCTATGATATATTTTTCAAGTGAAAAAAAATAGGTTAATGTAATATGCATAATAGGTCTCTTTTTTATAATTATATATACACATATTTATACCAAATTTTGGTTTAGTGAAGTCAGATACCTGGTCTTTGGAGTTAAATGGATCCAGGTTTGAATCCAGGTTCTGCCACATATCATCTATACAACTTTAGTTAAGACTTTCACCTCGCTGAACTTTGGTTTTCTCATTGCTCAAATGGGATGATAATATTTACATCTTGGGGTTGATGTGTTAAGGAATATATGTAAAGTACTTAGTACATATGTTTATTTAATAAATGGTAGTTGTTGTCTTTCTAAGACTAGTAGGTATAGTCATAGAAATAACTCAGAAATGATATTCCAAGATGATATTCCAAGAAATAGTATTTCAATATGTTGAAAGTGGCTATCTCTCAGTTGGAAGATTATGGTGATGTTATTGTTAATTTAATTAATTGGATGGAACATTGAAATCTTGAATATGAAAAAGCCCATTAAAATCATGTGTATATGAGACTAATAAAGTAAATAAACTCTATATGTAGTGTAGAAATATACCAAGATCATAAATTGCAGAGTAGTATAGATAGTGTGATCCCATTTGTGTTTAACTTAAAAAAAAAACCCACACAAAACACCAAAATATCAAGTTGCTTTTGGTAAGTGACTCAGGATGACCTAGCAAGGAGGAGCAGAGAAATCTTTTAACTTTCACTTTATGGCTTTTGATTCTGTTTTAAATTTTTACATGATTTATTTACAATTTTCATTAGTTGTTAAAATAATAAGTGCTCTGAGATTTTTCTACAAAAGAGAAGATAGAAAGAGAAAGAAAAAAATTGCTTTTCATTCAAGTCCATCTTTGCCTAGTCTGAAGAAACATGATTTTCAAAGCTATATGAAGTACTTTAAATTTCTTCAATATTAGCCACTCTCCAATTCAAATGAAAACAGTGATAATTTTGCCATCTATATTTATAAAAAGCCAGTGACTGAAATGCTATAACAACTGTAATGACTGGTCACTATGATGCCCACTGTGGCCCAATCAGGGGATGGGGCCTGCAGGCCAACCTTCTGTGGCCCCTCCCTCCAGCCAGCCCTGCCCCTGATGGGCCCCCACCACCCCAATAGGGGATGGGGCCAGCTGTTCAACATCCTGCAGGCCCTCCCTCTGCCCAGCTCTAGCCCAGATTGGCCCCCTCACCCAAATCAGGGGCAGGGCCAGTGGCCAACGGCCTGCAGCCCCTCCCCCAGCTGGCTCCACCCCTGATGGGCCCCCACTCTGATCGGGGCAGGGGCAGGGTCAGCCAGCCGACCTCCCACTGCCCCTCTCCTGGCCCCTGACCCCCAATCGCCCCCCCCACTCCTATCAGGGGTGGGGCTCACTGGCCAATCACCCATGGTCCCTCACTCCTTCCTAAAACCCTCCCCAGCCCTGCCCCACTGTCTCCTCCTCCCAATAGGCCCAGCCCTGATCTGCCCTGATTGGGGCTGGGCTGGTCGGACCTCACCCATGCATGAATTCAGGCCTCTAGTTGTATTATATTTCTGTAATGTGTTATTTTCTCTTCTCCAATGTTACAAGGAGTAACTTATCTTCTTCATGAAGCATCCCTGACTCTCAAGGATTTCTTCCTTTATTAATGCATAGCACTTTGTGAAGGCACTATGCTTGTTTATCACATTAATCTTCACAAATATCATGTGAGGTGGTTATTATCATTCTTGTTTACAGAGGAGGGCACTGAAGTTGGGTTAGTTTAACAGCGTGCCACTGTGGTACAAAGAAGAGGCTAACCTAGAATAAAACAAAGTCTTTCACTTAATATTATCGAACATTGATTAAGATAAAAATGAGAAAGGTGAGAAAAGGAAATTTTGTTAAGAAAGAGATCTAATCTTTCACCATTTTCTTGTATTGGTGAAAGATGAATATGGCATTTTATTCATGTGTTTTTGGCCTTTTCCCATATAGTTCTACCTTTTTTTTTTTTTAATATAGCATTCTACAGACGAAGCTCAATAGATTAAAAAAACAGACATTATTTTTTTTATTAACATAGGAGTAATAAACCTTCATTATAGAAAATAAAAAGGAAAGAAGAAGTAAATCACTTATATGGCCACCCCAGAGACAATCATTGTTAATATATTGGTGTGAAATCATGTAAGTATTGTTATATGTATACTAAAAGCTCTAATAAATTATGTTTAGTGGTTTAGTATTATCTTTCTTGAATTTATATAACTAATCCCCTATTGCTAGACATCTAGATTATCTCCAGCTTTTTGCCTTTGTGATAAACATTCTTATAGTTGGATATAATATACAACTATGACTACTTCCTTAGAATAAATCCCTAATGATATAACTGCTGATTCAGAATTCAAACAGGAATTTATGATTTTGATATGTCTCAATAAATAAGTGTTGAAAAAGAAACAGTGAATGTCTCTTTATGATAAAAAAAGGAGACATCTGTAGAGGAGGTAGGAAGTTGCATTGGTGAATGGGCTAACTAGGGAACTTCTTAAGACATTTTTTGGGTCAGGAGAGTAAAAATGTGGGAGAATCTCCACATTTTTATGAATACAATGCACTAACTGCTCAAGAAAGAAGGCTTAACCTTCTTATTACAGCCAGCTCCTAGTGCTGCTCTACAGTGTATCTTGTCAAAGAATATTTAAAACACAGAAAAGAACAAGTCTTTATCTAGCCTCTCTTCTGCAATTGTGACTATTCAGAATCTACTCATCTTTCAAGGAGTAACTTATCTTCTTCATGAAGCATCCCTGACTCTCAAGGATTTCTTCCTTTATTAATGCATAGCACTTTGTGAAGGCACTATGCTTGTTTATCACATTAATCTTCACAAATATCATGTGAGGTGGTTATTATCATTCTTGTTTACAGAGGAGGGCACTGAAGTTGGGTTAGTTTAACAGCGTGCCACTGTGGTACAAAGAAGAGGCTAACCTAGAATAAAACAAAGTCTTTCACTTTCTCAACTTTGTCTAAATGTATTTTTCCTCAGAGGTAGGGGAAGGCAGAAAGAGAGGCATGTACAAAAGTAGAGGGAGAGTGAAAGTGAAAATGAAGAGCAGTGGTGTAGGGGATCGCTGGGAAGGGGCTCAGTGTGTCCACTGGCATATAAGGTCAGGATGAAAAGGCAGGAGATGGAGCTGGGAAGGGAGGTTGGGCCTGGGATCCTCATGAATGCAGAAGCACATAGCACACCTCTTGGAACTCAGTGGAATTCAGTAAAGACCATTGAATTTTACAGTATGTTTAAGATTTAAATTGTCCTTAAATAGTTTATCTTTCTAGCTAGACTGTGAGCCCTGTGAGGTCAGTGGTTGTTCCCACTGAGTTCATCTTCATGTCTCTAACACCTAATACAATGACTGGCATACACTAATGGCACATAAGTTTTTGTTGTATAAATTAATTGATGCATAAACATTCTCTTGGGAAGTAGCATAGATAAAAATGAACAAAAACAAAGCAAAATACTGCTTTTAGGATCAGAAGACATGATTTTAAATACCTTCTCTCAAGCTTACAGGTTATGTGACATTTGGATAATTTACATAACCTCTTTGAATAGTCTATTCATCTGATAATACTCACCTCAAAGAGTTATTATGAAGATTAAGAGAGATTATACTTTTGAATTGCTTAGCACAATAATTGACAAATTGTAGACATTCAACAAATATCAGTTTCCCACTTTCACCTTCCCACTATCTAGAATTGAATTGTTCACCAAGAGAGCTTATATCCAGATTTAAGGGATAGCCCATTTCAAATATTTGGTCCTCTTATCAGACCATGGGTCTCAATGTAATATTTACAAAGATTACTACTGCCTTGGCCGGTGTGGCTTAGTTGCTTGGAACATTGCCCCATGCACCAAAGAGTCAAGGGTTCAGTTCCTGGTCAGGACACATATCTAGGTTGCAGGTTTGATTTCTGGTCTGGGTGCATACAGGAGGCAACCTACCAATGTTTCTCTTTCACATCACTGTTTCTCTCTTCCTCTCCTTCCTTCTCTAAAATCAATAAACATAAAAATAAAGAAAAAACATTACTACTGTTTTAAGGATGTATTACAAAGTGTCACAAATAGATTCTCATTATATGAATGAATGACTTAAATTGGATTAAATACAGTAGTCCCTCTTATCCATCTGTTGTTTTGCTTTCTGTGGTTTCAGTTACCTGTGGTCAACTGTGGTCTGAAAATACTAAGTGGAAAATTTCAGAAATAAAAAATTTATAAGTTTTAAATTGCATGCTCTTTAAGTAGTGTGATAAATCTCATGTTCTATCCTGCCTGGAACATGAGTCATCTCTTGTATCTGTGCTGTATATGCTCCTCGTCCATTAGTCACTCAGGAGCAATCTTAGTTATCGGATCAACTGTCCCAATATTGTAGTGCTTGTGTTCAAGTAACCCTTATTTCTCTTAATAATGGCCCAAAGTGCAAGAGTAGTGATGTTGATAATTTGGCTATGCCAAAGAGAATCTATAAAGTGCTTTATTTAAGTGAAAAAATATATGTATCAGGAAAAACATGTGTGTGTGTGTGTATGTGTATATGCACACACACACACACACACACATACATCCTATATAATAAAAGAGAAACATGTAAATTGACCGTATATCCACTATACTTACCAGCCAATCAGGAATGAGTATGCAAATCAACCTGACAAAAATGGTGGGTTGATTTGCATACACAGGCACCAGAAGGAGAGCATAGTGGGAGAGCTCATGGCTTGGAGGACTTGGCAGAGCGGGAGGCCATGGGATGGAGTCAGAGCAGGAAAGGAAAAATCAAGAGCATGGGGAGCACCAGGAATGCTGGGAATCGTAGTTCTGGTGGCAGACAGATATCCTAGACACTAGAGCAAAGTGAGCCTAGAACAAGTTACTGTTTTGGTGGGGGATGGAGGGAAAGCAAAGGTGAGAGACATAAGTAAAATCAGAGTGTCTAGGAAAAATTAAAGGGAAAACTAAAATTTCCAGGAAATCTCCACCAATGAAACAAAGAAAAAAAAAAAGCCTCTATTATTCTGTGAGCAACAAACCAAACTGGGCTGGGGTCTCAGACAATTTGCTGATATGATTGCAAAGATAGACAGAAATTCCCAGATTGGGGAGGGCTTCCCTGAGGGCTCCCAGATTAGAGAGGGTGCAGGTCGGGCTGAGGGATCCCCCTCCCCCATGTATGAATTTTGTGTACTGGGCCTCTAGTGTGTGTATGTGTGTGTATATATACATATGTGTATATACACTGCCCCCAAATGCCCTCTCTTGCAGTCCTGGACCCTCCCAACTGCCCTCCCCTGCAGGCCATCTTGTGGTAGCCATCTTGTGTCCACATGGGGGCTACCATCTTGTATGTTGGAGTGATAGTCAATTTGCATATCACCTCTTTATTATATAGGATATGTGTATATATGCCAGAAACCAAACATTGTCTCACTAATAGAAAGATGTGGACAGGATACCAGAAGGCTGGTCAACTTTAATTGCTCTGAAAGGTCAGAGCTAATCACTCACTGTTTAGTTGAAACATTGTTAACTAAAGCAGCCTCTACCTGTTTGTTTCATGTAAACTTATGTTCTTGTAATTTCCTGCCTAAAGGTCATGGGTATATCCCATAGTCTTAATAAAAGGGAGAAAAAGGCCAGAGCCTTTCCACTAGAGGAAGGCTCCCGCCTGGCCCCTCAATATTGCCAAATTTTCTAGTCTCTCTTTTCATTTACATGTGGCCTCCTCCAGAACCCAAACCTTGAACCAGGAACTCTGAACCATGCGGGATGTGAAAGGGGCTCCTACATATATATATATATATATATATATATATATATATATATATA
>JAAGEH010002517.1:0-24589 GCA_011751065.1 Lasiurus cinereus | reverse complement strand
CCCCTCCACTTTACCCCTAGTAACCACCATTCTATTTGATTCTTCTATGAGACTATTTTTGCTGTTGTTGCTGATTGAGAGAGGGGAAAAAAAGGAAAGAGAGAAAAAAAAATCCATTTGTTGTTCCACTTACTTATGCATTCATTAGTTGATTCTTATATGTGCCCTTACTGGGGATTGAACCTTCAACCTCAGAATATAGGGATGACATTGCAACCAACGAACCAACAGAGCAAATCTAATGATTTTAAAGTCCACAAATAAGTGAGGTCATGCAGTATTTGTCATTCTGTATCTGGCTTATTTCACTTAGCATAATGTCCTCCAGGTTTACCCATATTCTCTCAAGTGATAGAATTTTCTTCTTTTTTTAAGGTTGAATAAAAATTCATTGTATTTAAAGACTATATTTTTTTTACCTATTCATCTGACAACAGGCATTTAGGTTTTTGCACAACTTGGTCATTGGGACTAATGAAACCACCTCTTAATTGGTCTTTCTTTCTCCTCATCCCAATTATCCATACTGTTCCAAAGCAGATCTTTCTAAAACATTAATTGGATCATATATAACTCCATTGTTTTGAAGCCCCCAATAATTCCATAATGCTTATATTAAGAAATCTAGTCTCCTTGGTACAGTATTTGAGATACAGTAATTGGCCTTCTTCTTATCAACTTTCCCACCTTCAACATCCTGCACATACTTTGTGTTTCAACCAGGGTAAACCATTAAGTTCCTCAAACACTATACTGGTCCATGCTCTCCCATCTTTGCACATAGTTTTCCCATTGTTTAGAATGCTTTTCCCATCTCTCACTCCATTGTCTACCTACCAAACTTTTATTCATTCTTTCAGACTCAACCCAAATCTTTATTCATTATGAAGCCTTTCCCAGATTTGCCAGAAAATAAAACGTTCTCTTCTATACCACTTTAATACCTTCAACACCACATCCTCCTATTATCACTCTTAACACATTGTATTGAATATCACTTCACATGACTGTTTCATTTCTCTAGATCTGGAGTTCCTTAGGATGAGAAATGTGTAGTATTTCTATTAGTTTCTCAGTGCTTAGCCAGTGAATTGCATAGAGTAGGTTTATATTAAGTATTTGTTGTTGAACACATGAGTAAATGAGATTTTTAAATGCCACTTAAATAAAAAGAGCCTTTCATATAAATTTTAGTCCTCTGTAGAGCCCCATGATGTCAGTAACTCCTCATGGTCACTGTTGTGGAACATCACTGAGAGCAAGTGACACCACTAATACATCAATGCAAACACAAAAAAAATTCTCTTATACCAGTTCTAAAGGTCTAGTAAATGAATACTATAATTGTGGCTGACACAACTCATTGATTAATTTAACATGCTGAAGTAACTGCTACTTACTCCACTTCAGATTTTATTTTACAAGGAAGTTTTATATATTCTTATAACATTTTTCTTTTCTAAATTATTAAGAGGCTACTAAGTAACCTGAAGTAAAGCTCCATCCTCTTCCCAGAACATAGAATATACTATGTTAACATTGCTTGTACACTTTTCAGTTTTTCCCACTGCCTGTGATCTTTGAAGAAAATAACTATGCTGTTTTCATTTTTTATATCCCAAGCATTAATCAGTGCCTGATATTTAGTATATGCTAGTGAAATGTTTTTAGAAAAAAAAAGAGGAAGAAAAAGGAATATGTGGAGGGAATAGGGGACAGGAATGAGGAAAAAGAAAAAGAAAGCAGGCATGCCTCTTTGCTAAAGTAAAACATACAGGTATGGTACACATACACTACAATATACAGATGATGCATTAAAGAATCTATATCTGAAGCCTATATAATTTTATTAACCAATATCACCCCAATACACTCAATAAAATTTAAAAAAAGAAATGTAAAAATTATTCCCATTTTGTAGATGGGGAAACAAAAGACTTGCCATGATTTGACTCACCAATAAAACTAGACAAGAACTCAATTATCCTGTTTCAGAGTTCAGGGAACATATACTCTGGTCTGGCATCTGGAAAGGAGAAGGCACCTGCAAGTTGATATTTCCCTTCCTCTTTCCATTGAGATATCTGCCCTCTGTAGAGCAGTTTTTTCTAATTATTCATTGAGTGAAACAAGAGTTCTACTGAGTACATTCAAAGAGATTTCAAAAGAAACATCTTATTTGCAGTATTCTTTTAAAAATTATTACACGTGTTTTGTTCTTCCTTCATTCCAAAATTTTATCCTTGACCTGGAAATGTAGAGAACAAGGAAGTTCTGAAATTAACAAGCTGAAAATAGTGAAAGGCCAATGGAATATATTTCCATTAAAACTATTTATAATAAATGAAACCTAGATTCCCGTCTTTCTCTGGCTATTACACTTTTGAACAGTTAAGAAACTTCATATACAAATTATTGGAGACTGACATTATGTTTCAACACTATTTAGATACCATATATATTTTTAAAGATATATTCAGGTCCATTTCATACCCTAAAAATTGCCCCTTATCTGAGTTCGCATTGCACCCTCTAACAATACATTTACTATATTGTAACTATCTTTTAATCTATTGATTTTTTCCACACATTTTTGAACCCCCTGACAACAGGGAAGTATAGGCACTATAAAATATTTGTTTGAATCAATATGAGTTGTATGTAAACATTTACTTATTTTTAATTTTGTGATAAAATTGCCTTTTCAATATACTATGTCTTCTTCTCTCTGACCATTATTTCCTCCTGGACAATAGCTTTCTTAAATTATACTGTGAACAGGCTGATTTCAATCATATAAGTTTACACTGAAATCTATAACAACTAGCATGTTAGGTTTGGTCCAGTAAGAACACCTTGTTCTAGTTAATTTTGATAAAATAAAAAATTCCCAGTAGTCTCATTATGCCATGTTCAAAATTAATAAAGTAAAAGATAAAATGATGATAATAGATAGTTATAATATTTACCAGCCCAGGATCCATTTGTTATTTATTTGGGAAACTGCTTCCCCATTGTGAGATCCTATAATTTTCTTAGATTGGCCCCACCTCTTCACTTCAAGGGACTTCATGACCTGGGCACAGGAATCAATCGCCAACCACTGTGATTCGTGCAGGGAGAGCTTGGACCTCATTTAAGGCAAGTGTGTTGGGATAATTGTGTAAAAGAGGCTCTCTTCCTATAGAGATTATTAAGAAGATGGCATATATGTTTGAAATGTTGATCATTATTGAGGGGAAGAGACTTCTTTAAAACTGAACCAGTAGCTGAAACTGGTTTGGCTCAATGGATAGAGCATCAGCCTGTGGACTGAAGGGTCCCAGGTTCAATTCCAGTCAGGGGCACATTCCCAGTGGGGGATGTGCAGGAGGTGTGCAGGGGCACATTCCCAGTGGGGGATGTGCAGGATGTTTCTCTCTCATTGATGCTTCTAACTCTCTATCTCTCTCCCTTCCTTTCTGTAAAAAATCAATAAAAATATGTTTTTTAAAAAATCTGAACCAATAATGAATAAGACAGAATAGTAACAGCATTGCTTGAACACTTTGATACAGCCATACATAATTTTTTAGTTCTGTAAGCCAATAAATTCTCCATTTTGCTTGAGCTACTGAAGTTTCTATAATTGCAGTCTGAAGAGTTATGGCTAACAAAGTTACGGCTTTCTCAGAATTCATGAAATAAATTGAATAGTATTAAACCCCATCAAGCCAAATATCTGGTCAATTGCTAAACATTATTTCACTCTATTTTTCCTGAATATATTTTATTTATTGTAAATCTGCAAACTCACTATTGCAAATCCACCATTCATAAACTCTACTGTAAAATATTGGCTAATCCAACTAGAAATAAGCCTTCATTTTTCTGGACTCTTAAAGAACTTTACCTCTAGAAAAAGATAAAAATACCTTTGATTTTCCAATTATAGTTGTCTTATTTGGACCAAATAATTATGACTCAGACTAATTTTAATTATCCACTTGAATTGCTCTCTGAATGATTAATAGATGGAACACTAAACTGTTTTTATTTCAATTAGTTTGTATTAAAAGCACCAACTCAAAATTTTAATCAGCACCAAATCAAAATTTTAATCTAATGATTGTATTAGTATTATAATTTTTCATTCTCATAATTAATAATTTTAGTTTTACCTGTAATTTAAATGTAATTTCATTGTCTATGTAAGTTTATTTATGTATTCATGAATAGTTTGTGATTTCCTAAAATACCCATGGAAAATAAGTAATAAACAATTTCATCTGCATCATTTATCTAACTTTTATACACTTCCTATTTTGGTAAATCAAGATGAATTGTTTTAATGTGGGGTTGGGGGGATGAAAAGAGATAAACCAAAGAACTTATATATTTATATGCATAGCCCATGGACATGGGCAATAGGTTAGTGAAGACTGGGAGAGGGGCATTGGTAGGGGCTGGGAGGAGGGAGGTAAAGGGGAGGGGGAATGGGAGATAACTGTAATACTATCTACAGTAAAAATATATTTAAAAAGAAAATGAAAAGGTGGATTGTTTTAGTATTTATGTTATATCTACACTACAGCTAGAATACCTGAAAACGCATAACATCTATATAAATTGCTTCATTGTATCAATCTAGGCTCACTTCCAATAACTCTCAACCTCAAACCTTATACTCAAAAACACTAACTCACTTATACTTCCTAGAGCCTACCATGTGTTTTTATTCCTGCTTGCCTTAGGACATATTCTTATATGTCTTCTATTTGCAATGACTATCTTTTGTCCACCAGGGAAATGGTTATCTATCTTTCAAACCTTCATTTAACTATTATTCTCTCAATGATATCTCCCAGACACCCTCTTAGTATCCAAGGCAAAACTGAATGAACATTTCTTACTCTCTGCTAGCACATGTCTCTAATATTATACTCATGTCTATTTAATCATTTATTTGACTGTCTCCTCAAGCAAAGTATGAGCTCTCTGAGGGAAGTAAACCAGATCCCATAGATCATTGTTACCTACCCAGAGACTAGATCGTACTTGGCAATATAATAAATGCTCAATTTATATTTTATGAATGAATGAATGCATAAATAGAAAACCTAATTTATGTATGTCTGATTCATTCAACAAACATGTACTTTTAGTCAAATGTCCTCTATATTAATTAATGTCCTAACTCTCTTTTATAGAAAATTTTTAATATAAAAATATATCTTATTAATGTTTTAAGTAAAGTTTAAATTTTAATGTTATAGTTTGAAATAAAATCCATTAGTTAAGATTCTAGTTGAGAATGGTATTTTTTTTTTTGCTGGAAAATTTAAACAGAGTATAAGAAGTAGTATAGGTAGCATAACAGATAATGTAAAAAAATCAAGTGTTGCTGAAACTGGTTTGGCTCAGTGGATAGAGCGTCGGCCTAGAGACTGAAGGGTCCCAGGTTCGATTCTGGTCAAGGGCATGTACATTGGTTGCGGGCACATCCCCAGTAGGGGCGTGCAGGAGGCGGCTGATTGATGTCTCTCTCTCATTGATGTTTCTGGCTTTCTGTCCCTTTCCCTTCCTCTCTGTGAAAAATCAATAAAATATATTTTTTAAAAAAAATTAAGTGTAGTTTCCAACAATAATTAACATATAAGACAAACTGGCATAAGAAATTCTTTCAGCTTGTGGAAAGATACAAATAACATCTTATGCTGAAAAGATAAAATAATAAAGGATCATAATCTTAAGATATTGATACTAGGAAAATGGCACACTTTCAGATTTCACTTAAAGGCCACAAAAATAGAACATTCTCAGAGTAAAAAGACATTAAAATAGAAAATGTAAAAAATGTCTGTTTTACCATTTACATAGATGATAAATATTCTGACCCATCCATGATCCACAGGTAGCACCCTTAAAAATGTAGAACCCATGTTTCCAGTTTGCTATTCCATGGAAAAAAATTGAAGTGTTAGATTTACCACATTTTCGGTCTGTAAATGCATACAAGAAGAAAGAATGGACTACTTTGTCAAGTCAAAATAGTTCTTTACATAAAGAAACAAATGTCTGGGAGTTAGGGGGTATTTATACTTAACAATAGTTAAATTATGCAAACAACATGTGATTGACTCAGTATACCATGAAATAAAAGAGCAGCTTACCATCATCCAATGTCATAGCTTTCTGATTATTAGGATAATATATAACACATTTTTATGTTTTATATCTAGTTGGCCATAGCAGGTTTCTAGAATTCAGCCTTTTTCCAACTAGCCATTTATAGAACTAATTGGAATTAAAATAGAAACAATTTGAGATTTAAGAGAAAAAGAAAATAGAACAGGTAGAAAGTTTTTTTTTCTAATTTAATAAATCTTTATTGTTCAGATTATTACAATTGTTCCTCTTTTTTCTCCCTATAGCTCCCTTCCACCCGGCTCCCACCCCCACCTTTACTCTTACCTCACTGGCATTGTCCTCATCCATAGATGTACGATTCTTGTCCAGTCTCTTCCCGCTCCCCTCTCACCCATTTCCCTCTGAAAATTATTAAGTCCACTCCCTTTCTATGCTCCTGATTCTATTATATTCACCAGTTTATTCTGTTTATCAGATTTTTGATTCACTTGATTTTTAGATTCACTTGTTGATAGATATGTATTTGTTATTCATAATTTTTATCTTTACCTTTTCCTACTTCTTCCTCTTCTTAAAGAATACCTTTCAGCATTTCATATAATACTGCTTTGGTGTTGATGAACTCCTTTAGCTTTTTCTTATCTGTGAAGATCTTTATCTGTCCTTCAATTCTGAATGATAGCTTTGCCAGGTAAAGTAATCTTGGTTGTAGGTTCTTGCTATTCATCACGTTGAATATTTCTTGCCACTCTCGTCTGGCCTGCATCGTTTCTGTTGAGAAATCAGCTGACAATCGTATGGGTGCTCCCTTGTAGGTAATTAACTGCTTTTATCTTGCTGCTTTTAATATTCTCTCTTTGTCTTTTGCTCTTGGCATTTTAATTATGATGTGTCTTGGTGTGATCCTCTTTGGATTCCTTTTGTTTGGGGTTCTCTGTGCTTCCTGGACTTGTAAGTCTATTTCTTTCACCAGGTGGGGCAAGTTTTCAGTCATTATTTCTTTAAATAGGTTTTCAGTATCTTGCTCTCCCTCTTCTTATGGCACCCCCATAATTCTGATGTTGCTGAAGTTGTCCCAGAGGCTCCTTAGACTATCTTCACATTTTTGGATTCTTTTTGCTTTTTGCTTTTCCAGTTGAGTGTTTTCTACTTCTTTATATTTAAATCTTTGACTTGATTCTTGCATTCCTCTAGTCTGCTATTAGGTCTCTGTATAATATTTTTTATTTCAGTCAGTGTATGTTTAATTTCTAGTTGGTCCTTTTTCATCTCCTCCTGGGTCTCACTAAATTTATCCATCTTTTCTAGAAATTCTTGAAAAATTTTATAACCGTGGTTTTGAACACTATATCCAGTAATTTTTTTCCCTCCATTTCTTTAGTTTGTGATCTGTTCCTTTGTCTCCGCATTTTTGCTGCTTCCCTGAGTTGGTAGAGTAGCTTTGTGTGCTAAGTGTCCTATATGGCCCATTAGTTCCACCTCCCCAGTTACCTGAGGTGGATGTTTTTGGTTCACTCCTTTGTGGACTGTATGTACAGCCTTGTTAGAGTTAAGTCTTGATTGTTGTTGTATCATGGGGGGAAATTGAGCGCCAAGCCAATTGGCTATGAGGATCAGCTGTGTCTACTCTGGGAAAACTTCTGTGTTGGAATCAGCCTTCTGATACAAGATTTGCAAAAGCCTCTGTGCTCAACTTGGATGGGGCGGAGTCTCAGGACTGAGCAGACAGCCTTGGCTTCCTGTCAGCCCTGACCTACTCGGCCCCTGGGTCTCAGTGTCCCTTGGTAATCACTGCAGCCCTCTCTATGTGCACTTGCATGTGCCTCCAGACCTCTGCCTTTTTCCACTCCCCTAAGTTTCTATGCATTCCTCCCTTTTCCAGACTCCCCCTGTATGAGTCTCACCTGGAACTGGGATTCAGTGCAATTGGGAGTTTCTGTCTCTCTCCCGCTAGAGGAAGCCAGCCAGGCATTACTCGGCCCCTGGGTCTCAGTGTCCCTTGGTAATCGCTGCAGTCCTCTCCACGTGTGTGTCTTTGTACCTCAGCTTTTTGCAGGTCCTCTGAGTCTCCATGAGCCCCTCTCTTTCCTTCTGGTTGTAAAATTTCCACTCAGCCAGCTTTCCTGTGGTTCTGGATAATGTCTCTTCTATTTTTTAGCAGTAGTTTTGAAATTGTTGTGAAAGGCAGCAATTTAGGTGTTCACCTATGCCACCATCTTGGTTTTTCTCCAGATAGAAAGTTTCAGTTTAAAATTTTCATACTTATACTTTGTCTAATGGAATAAACAATCAGAAACATTATTTCTTTCTTTCTTCATTAATTTAGGTAATATACATTTAGCTTAGCTATGAGGTGGACATTGTCCTGTTTGAAGTCTACTACATCCTAAAAATTGTATACATTATTTTATTTAATCTATATGACAATCCTATAATTGATTAATTTTTGTGCCACCATCAACATAATTTTTTAATTTATAATGTGTGTGTATATATATATATATATACATAGAATAAATTTCTCATTTAAATATTGATTACTACATAAAAAACAAGAATTTGATGAAAGTGAAAGTCAGAAAGTGTATATATTATTACATGCAAATCATTGTTTTTACTTTGTACATCTTGAATTGTTTCTTTATTTAAGATTAGCATGTGTTACTTTTCAAATTAAGAATAATAATAAAATAAAATCATAGGAGCAGGCATTATTACTCTGAGCTTTTTATAGGCCATTCCAACATGGGCTAAAAAGAAACTTATAAAACTTCTGGAACAATCCTAAAACTTTTAATTCAATGAACAATCTAGAACACAAGCAACTTTCTGTTAAAAGAGTGTCTAAGTTTAAGTTAACTATTATTTCCAAGGAGAGCTAGGACCATAATACAGTTCATTTGTCATGAGTGAATACTACTGGGCTTTAGTTTCACCTACAAATAAAGAGGGTCACTAAAAATTTCCTCCCTCTATGTTCTACAAGTCTTCTAAGATCCTACAAACAATATAACAGCAAATACACAGCCTATATGTATGCATTATGTGACTGGTAGTGTGCTAGGAAATGATCATGCACAGATGGATAAGACTTGACATTTACTCTGAGGAAACTGCCTTCCAGAGGAAAAGGAGGTAATTAATTCTAGGCACTGAAATAACAAAGTATACAAATAGGCACAGGAACATCTATGAGATTATAAGTAATTATCTTGGGAAAAGATAGCCTACAAGGATTAACAGGGGTTTATAAGGTGCACAATAATTCAGGCTAAATGACAAAATCTACAGACAAACAGAAGAGGATTTTCTGTGTATATCTGAGGAGAGGCAAGCAGCCCAGTGTGACTACAACACAGGGTACTGGTGAGTATCAAAATATAAAATTGTCAAGCCAGTTCATTAGGGTTTCTTGTGTTAAGGAACATAAATCACAGCCTATAGGAGAATAGTTCTCTAACGTCAGCATACATAGTAATATCCTAGGATTGCTTATTAGAACTCAGATTCCTAGAATATAGTCCCACAGGAAACAGGAATATGCATTATAATGCTCAGGGGTGCTGACATTGAGAAACAATGCTGTAAACTCATTGAAATAATCAAAGATTTTTCATTAGAATGATGACATTATCAGATATGTGTTTTAGATGACTAACTCCGGTATCGGTGTAGAAAATAGATTAGAATTATAGACTAGGGACGGGGAGCATTGAGTTAGAATATTCAGAAACCATTACCAAAAGTGTTGTAGTTGAAAGGTGATGAAAATATGAATTAAGAACCAAACAACAGAGACAGACAAGGAGGGCAATTTTGAAAAACATCAGAAATTGAAAGAGTAAGACTGTTGATCAATTGAAAATTGTTTAGAGGCAGAAGGGAGAGAAAAAGAATAACAAAACCAAAAACAGAGATCCCACTGTGCTAGGAAAAAAATTGGTTGTTCTAAGGCCATCCAAGTGAGGAATATTAAAACCATTAATCGAAAAATGACAACTTTCACCCTATCCGTTTTGGCTCACTGGATAGAGTGTCGGCCTGTGGGCTAAAGGGCCCCAGGTTCGTTACAGGTCAAGGGCACATGCCTGGGTTGCAGGCTCGATCCCAGTTGGGGGCCTGCAAGAGGGAGCCAATCAATGATTTTCTCTCTCATCACTGATGTTTTTATCTCTCTCTCCCTCTTTCTTCCTCTCTGAAATCAATAAAATTTTAAAAATAAATAAATAAAAATGACAACTTCCCTCCATGAATAAACTTTTGAAAGTTAGCCAATCAATCCAACCCAAGAAACTATGTTTCCTCTATATCTTACTTCAACTCACTCTTACTCCTGAAAGTGTTTCAAAAGCTGAAATCTAGGCCTCCGCCAAAGTCTATCAGTTTCTCCTCATACTTATACAAATTTCTGCTTCACTAGGGAGATTTCTTTGTTATCATTACTCTTCCTTAATCAGAAACAGCATGACTATCTAACAAGAAAGGAATGGTTGAATAAGTATTAGTTCATCTATACTATGAGATTTTATCTAGTTCTTACCTATCAAATAAATCTCTTTCTAATAAAAAATTTGTTTTCGTTATTGTGTGGTAGACTCTTCCTTCAATAGGAAAAAGGCAATGTAGAAAGGAAAGGAAACTAATATATATTGAATGATGGCTATAAGTTAGGCATTTTAATCTTCATTTATTTTTTTAAACTCTGAAATACTACCCTTATGTTTCTACTAATGAGGAAATGGAGGCTTAGGTGAAAACACAAAATCTAAAACTAATCTGATCCTGATCCAGGATATGATCCCAAGATTTTTAAAATTTTTATTGAATTTATTGTGGTAATATCTTTTATAATAAAAAGGTAATATGCAAACTGAGCATCACTCCAACACACAAGATGGCCACCCCCCTGTGGACACAGATGGCCACCACAAGATGGCCAGCAGGGGAGGGCAGTTGTGGGAAATCAGCCAGCAGAAGAGGGCAGATGTGGGAAACCAGGCCTGTAGGGGAGGGCAGTTGGGGGCAACCAGGCAGCAGGGAAGGGCAGTTAGGGGTGACTAGGCCAGCAGGGGAGAGCAGTTAGGGGTGGCCAGGCTGACAGGGATGGAAGTTAGGGGCAATAGAGCCAGCAGGGGAGCAGTTAGGCATCAATCAGACTGGTAGGGGAGTGATTAGGGGGTAAGCAGGCTGGCAGGCAGAAGCAATTAGGGGCAATCAGGAAGGAAGGCAGGCTAGCAGTTGGGAGACAGCAATCCTGGATTGTGAAAGGGATTTTCAACTGCCCATTTAGGGGTTCCAGATTAGAGAGGGTTCATGCTAGGCTGATGGACCACCCCCCAAGCACGAAGACTTACAAGTCCAGGAAGCGCAGAGAACCCCAAACTAAAGGAATCCAAAGAGGATCACACCAAGACACATCATAATTAAAATACCAAGAGCAAAAGACAAAGAGAGAATATTAAAAGCAGCAAGAAAAAAACAGTTAATAACCCATACGATTGTCAGCTGATTTCTCAACAGAAACTATGCAGGCCAGACAGGAGTGGCAGGAAATATTCAACATGATGAATAGCAAGAACCTACAAACAAGATTGTCTACCCAGCAAAGCTATCATTCAGAATTGAAGGGCAAATAAAGATCTTCACAGATAAGAAAAAGCTAAAGGAGTTCATCAACATCAAAGCAGTATTATATGAAATGCTGAAAGGTACTCTTTAAGAAGAGAAAAAAGAAGAAAAAGGTAAAGATAAAAATTATGAACCACAAATACATATCTATCAACAAGTGAATTTAAAAATCAAGTGAATTAAAAATCTGATGAACAGAATAAACTGGTGAATATAATAGAATCAGGAGCATAGAAAGGGAGTGGACTGACAATTCTCAGGGGGAAAGGGGTGAGGGGGGTGCAAGGAGAGACTGGACAATAATCATACACCTATAGATGAGGACAATGCAGGGGTAAGTAAGGGTAGAGGGAGGGTTGGGAGCCGAGTGGAGGGGAGCTATGGGGGGGGAAAAGAGAAACAAATGTAATAATCTGAACAGTAAAGATTTATTAAATTAAAAAGAAAAAAGAAAAGGTTGAGAACCACTGACCTAGAGGGTATTATGCTACATGAACAAGCCAGCCAGGGAAAGAAACTTTACTTATATGTGGAATTTAATGAAAAAAATAAACAGAATAGAAACAAAAAGACTAATGTATACAGAAAACAGAATGACAGCTGTTAGAGGGGAAGGGTGTTGGGGGATGAATGAAAAAAGTGAAAGGATTAAGAAGAAAACAAAAGACCCCAAAACTTCTAACTCCAAGACTAATGATTCTTCCAGATTTGAGTTTGATGAACATTAGCTGAGATAGTAAATCTAGGAAGAAAAGCAGATTACAGGAGATAGATAATAACATCTTTCTTGTACAAGTTAAAGACAGACTGATAAAGGATATTGAATAGGAAATAAATAATAAATAGTTGGAAATAAAGATGAAATTGTTCTTTAAGAAGGGAACCAAAGAGTTTTGTGAGAGGGGTGTTGCCTGGTGGATTGGGGAGGCAGGAGCAGGCTGGAAGAGATTAATGGGGAGAAAATTATGTAATATTTTCAACAATAAAGCTTTTTAAAAGGAAAATCAAAGAAAATAAACTCACATATAAAGCCAGAGGAGAAAAGTTTCAATGAAGGATGTGGTCAGATAATGCCATATTACAGAGGGTAAAAGAGAATAAGACATTTAATGAGTCAACTAAATTAAATAACTACTAGATCTTGATTATTTCTATGAGAGTAATTTCAGTCAAGTAATAAGAATACAAACCAGATTGCAATAAGTTGAAGAACAAATAGGTGAGGGAGAAGGGGAGATAATAAGTTTTGATGATTTTCCCTACTTCCAGTAATGAAAGGGAGACTGCTAAAGCAGAGAGTGGTTTAAGTGAGACACAAAACCAAAGAAATTTTTGTTGCTGTTTTTAGAATGGTAAAGACTTGAGCATATTTATAAACAAAAGTGAGAAAACCAGGGAAGAAAGTGCTTTAGAATTAGCTAGCAGCAAAGATGGAGGAAATATCCTTTTGTCTGTAAATACCTCTTCCCAAGTCCTGAAGGAAAAACAGGAAGGTGACTGAAGTGATGGATTAGGTTGGCCAGTGGAAGAAGGGGAAATTAGGAGATTTTATTCCTATTAATAAAGACAATCAATCTATGACTCAAGTTTCTTTAATTTTATTTAATCAGAATAGTTTTCAAGGGAATATAATTTCTTAAATTTTAAAGTAATAGGTGTTTGTGTCAGCAAATTCGAGTGGGAAATTGTTTGAGGAAAACTAGACATCATGAAGAATGGCAAGAAAATTATTAGGGGACAGGAAATTGGAGACCAAGGGGAAAACGGGGAGATAAGCTTTGTGTATAGGAGTCAATTTATGAATATAATGATAGCAATTGTTCTGACATTCATTATGACTTAATTTCTTCACTCCTGGGAATTTACAGTCGTTTAGTTTTTCCAACTGTAAAACTATGAGCATGTCAATTATTGTACAACTAATAGAAGAAGGGTAATATTTGCTGATCTGCGGAAGGCACGTGGTGATGAATATGAAAGGAGCAAGGGGAGAGAAGTTTACAGAAAAACATTACTTATCTGAATATATAAATGGTTTTTAAAATATATATTGTTTTTACTAAATCAGTTTGCTCTTATTAACTTCACTTCATTTTAGGTACTTTTTATTCAATGGACTGTTTTACAATAGATCTTGTCAAAATTTTCCTTACAATTTACTTTTTCCAATTTAATTGCAGTGCATTAGGAAAAAAAGGAGCTGACAAAAGAGGGTCAGTGCAGAGTCAAGCTTTCAGACAAAAGCAAAATTTTTCATAAATGGCCTAGAGCTATTAATAAGTAGTAAACAGAAATAGAAAAGTTATTTGCAAATAAATTGATTTAAAACTAATTAGTTTTCCTGAATAGCCTATAAACTGTCAATGAATGCAAAGACTTTTGCTTAAATTAGAATTCTTTGTGGAATTCAGTTTAAGAGAAAGGTAGCAATGGTACCATCAGAGGAGAACAAGTATCATTTGATTTATGTATAGTTCATGAAAGTTGTGAATACATTCACTTCATCTATGACTTGCCTTGGTTTTATAACATTTTGTAAGTTATTTGTAATCCTACATAATAAAAGCCAAGTGACTGAATGGCAAATGACCAGTCGACTAGTCACTATACCGTGCACTGATTACCAGGGGGCAGACACTAATTGCAGGAGCTGCCCCCTGGTGGTCAGTGTGCTCCCACAGTGGGAACAGCTACTCAGAGGTGGGTCCACAGCCACTGGGCTGACAGGGATGAGCAGTCTCCCACAGCAGGCCAATCCCCACAGGCCATGCCCCTCACCAGTACAGAAATCCCATGCACCAGGCCTCTAGTATAAGTTTAAACCGTATAGAGAGACAAATCCTAATAGGTTACATATTGTAAAAAACTTATTCAATAATCTCAGAGAGAAATTATTTGGTGCAATGTGACTGAATTGATAATGATTGTGTTTATCTATTACTTTTAGTTTAAAATACTGTATGACAGCTAGACAGGTATAAAAGGACTATATCCTTGTGACATAGAAAATAATTAACTTATCTGTGCCTCTACATGATTATTTTAGCTATAAAAACAAAGCCAATAATTAAGATGTAGCAAAATAGTTCAATATAGAACCATGTAACTATTCATCAATGGGTATAAGTGATGCTCATGTGTGAGATCACTTAGCTGGCAACCAAGTAGTTGAGTCACTAAATATTTACTGTGTCCTCAAAATATAATAAGCACTGTTAGAGAATGGAGAGACTCTGATCTGGTTATCAGCCAGAACCAGTCCCTGGAGATTCATCATTAATACTATTGGTTCACTTCAATGAATGGTATCTGTACCTTTTTCAATAATACCTGGATGTAGGGAAGCAAGTCTGTGTATGTGTGAGCACCCGGATGTTTACTGGAATCTTTATGATTAGTCTTCAGATGTCCTTGCTTAAAGGACACTGCAGATGCATGTGTCTTCTCAAGTATGCTTACTCTATTGATAGTATCTAATAGTTAATTTTAATTCAAGCTGTTATTACAATAAAAGCCTAAGGAGGCAGGTGGACAGGGCTATTTGGTTTCTTTTGCTAGGCAGTCCCTTAGGTCTCTCTTTTACAGAAATGTGTGTTAGTCATTCATCCATCATTCAAGGTCTGCTGATCAGCCCTGGCACCAAAAGAAGTTGTTTAACCAGGGACTTTATAAGCATAACAAATGGAATTAATTATGAAAAATAAAATATGACAGTCTAAACATAATTATTAATGAAATTAAAATATCAGTTTGTAATTATTTGATATGAATTGTAAAGTTATTTAACTCTTAACACACTTATCTTTCATTCATTTCCAGGGTACTGATAAAGCCCCAACTAACAGGCAATTATGGTCATTTCTTCATTCATTCAGGTTCTGGTCCTGATTCTGCAGCTAGTTCTCCACCTCTCATTTTTAACTTTAAGAATGTCATATTCAAAATTCAGGAATATTGAACCAATACTTTTATAATAGCTGACATGTGCCAGGCACTGTGCCTCTATGAAATTATATTACATTGTGATTTCCTGGGTTTCTTCATCTACCGTATTGTTCATGTCAGTTTCATCTATTCTTTGTGTCATTATTAAAATAATGGCTATATATAACCCTGTTTCTCTGCAAATATCCTGGGTTTAGGTGATAGATATAAATGTGGGGTTGTTGTTCATTTGTTTGCATGTATGCCTTATCTGTAGGAGCAGAATAACAGCTTTTAATTTTTGTCATTCCTTTTATTAATATTTCCCTCTCTTTCCTCCACCTAGTCATATTACTCCTTATTTTAGTCCCATTTCTTTTTTACTTTTCCCTTCACCACTCCCTTCATCTTTCCACATCCACTACCGTAGAAAGGTTTCTTCTGCTCTAGGGAGGTTACTGTGGCCCTGCCTCTTACAACATCCTAAGAGGGAAGAAAAACATCTAAGAGCTTAGGGCTGCAGCTTAACCAAGTTCTTATTCAAGGATGAATGTTACTTCTTCATGACTATTACCTGTGGGTTATACTTCATAGTTTTAAAATACCAAGTCAACTCACTTTTATCTTAGGATGGCAATCAACTCAAACTTTCCCCTTAAAACTAAAAGTTTCATGATGGCCTAAAGCCCATGCACTAAACTGAAAACCAAAAAGAGCCAAGGAAGATGAAATGGGAAAATTTTACAGATAAAACTGATTACTATAAAGCATGCCAAATGCCTATTCAATATGTGTTACAAATTAGGAAGGAACCTATTCCAACAAACTCATTCTGAGTAGTTTCAGAATAATGAAGAAAAACAAGGAAAGGAACATTTGACTTGAAATATATAAATGTTTTACCTAGAGTAGCCTTCCTTTTTCTCCTTCAAATAAATGTGCTTTAAACCTAGAGTAGCAGGTGTTGAAATAACTTTGGAGACATGAAGTAATCATTGCTTCCAAAAAGAGAACCTCATTTATTCTTTTATTCAAAATACACTTATTGAACACTTTGTCAGTTCCTATGCTGTGCTATAGAGATACAATGATGAAGCTGATACTGACTCTGCCTCTAAAATGAGCTCATCCTTTGGAATAGTATGTGGTGAGGGAAGCACAGAATGCTGGAAGCATCACTGGAGATTGGAGACAGCACTCAACCCAGTCTTGGGAATTTACATATTGTTTCTCATAAGAGATAACAGCTAAGCTAAACCCTAAAACATGAGAAGGAAATAAATTAATCCTATTCTTAGATCTTTGAGATGACCTTATAAAAAAGAAATGTTTTGTTATTCAAAATTAGTCTGAACCTTTCTCTAAAGTTCCTAAGTATTTTATGTGTTCCTTCTGCTTTGCTGTGGTTTCCTGAGTTATTAAGCTCATATTCAAAGCTATGTATATAGAGAACAGTAGCTAGCCATGAGCCATTAGTAATACTAAATGTTTTATGAGCAAGTTCAAATATTTAAATGCAGGTTAAAATTTTGCAGACATTACCTCCACAATAACCCTATCAAAGATCTCTTTAAATTTACCTAAAGAAAGTTCTACTGATATAAATCAGTAACAAGGCAAAAGTATAAATAGAAGGTGATACCTAAAGAAGATGGTGTTTAAATAAATAGATTATTCTCTTAAATAGGTAAATGTCCAAAGTCATCCTAGATTATTTTAACAATAGTTCATCTTCCTACTTTTTGTCCCAAAATAAATTCATTTTGCTGAACTTAAAACTCAATGATCCTTCAAGTACCTCCACCTTCTCAATTCCAACCTCCCTACCTACTGCTTTGAACTAATTGTTTCAAAGCAGTTTATGCAAATTAGTGACCCTTACATCAAAATTTCTCTTTGCCCTGGCTCAGTGGATAGAGCATCAGTCTGCAGACTGAAGGGTCCTGAGTTTTGATTCCAGGCAGGGGCACATACCAAGGTTGTGGATTTGATCCCCAGTAGGGGGTGCACAGGAGGCAACCAATCAATGATTCTCTCTCATCATTGATGTTTCTATCTCTCTCCCTCTTCCTTCCTCTCTGAAATCAATAAAAATATTTTTTTTAATTTTCTCCCTGTGACCACTTCTCCTTCCACAAATCCCCATTGATTGTTTCTGCTAAACCTACTTTTTTTTGTACCAATTGAATTCTGAAATCTTTAGATCTTTAGCCCTTCTAAATTATTCCAGGTCACCTGTGAGGAGGTACAAAAATGGGTACCACCTTCCCATGCAGATGCTGTATGTACAAAGCAAAGTCAGTTATCTTTCAACAGAAACCTCCTGTTCCTTTAATTTTGCCTAACCTAAAATAAATAATTTAAGGCTATATGCCATGAATAGTCTGAGCATTGCACTTAAAGTAATGTATTAGTCAAGAGAAGCTATCTAATATAACAAAAAAAGTACAAATTTCAGTGATTTTAATTTATTTTTCAATTTATAATTCAATGAAGGTCAATGTGATGGGAAGGGGGTGGGCTTTCTTCTACACCATTATTTACAGACCTGGGTTTCTTCCCTCCAGTATCTCTGATCACTAGTAGCTCCAACCACCAGGAGAAGTATAGGGATAGAGAGGCCTGGAGTGGAATTCCTCACTTCTAACTATATCCATTGTCCAGAAGTCTGTCACATAGGTTCACTGCACTGAAAGAGAGGCAGGGAAGTATAGTCCAGAGTGCCCAGGAAGAAGATGAGTGTACTATACATCTAGCCAGTCTCTACCACAGCTAATGAACAAAGCAAAGCTCCTATATGTAGCTTAAACCCTAGTGTGGGGAGAGAAGACTAAAGAAAATGTGCATTGTATCAGAGTGATGAGTATTTCAAAGAGAAATAAGTCAGGGTAAGAAGACACGTATTTAAATACATAAATATTTCAGTGTTCAATTTGTATAGAAATTAGGATAGCAGTTGCATTTCATTGATTCTAAAAACATTGTTTTCTTCCCATTTTAACATCTCTAAAATCAGGATACATCTTACAAAATTGCCAGATCATTGATTAATTAGCAACTATTTTCTTTCTTAGCGGTACCCAAAACAATGCTTCATCTTACTAAAACTGGCACATGAAATAAGATTTTTTTCAGATAGAGTCATAAGGAAAGGCCTTTCTGTAATGACATGTCATCAGAGACCTGAATAAAGAGAGGGATCTCCATCTTCACAGCTAGGGACAGGTAGCCCTCAACAGAGAAAACAACAGGACATGTTCAAGAAACAGTGAAATTGCTCTAACTGGTTTGGTTCAGTGGATAGAGCTGCAGACTGAAAGGTCAGGTTCGATTTCCGTCAAGGGCGTGTACCTTGGTTTTGGGAACATCCCCAGTAATGGGTGTGCAGGAGGCAGCTGATTGATGTTTCTCTCTCATCAAAGTTTCTAACTCTCTATCCTTCTCCCTTCCTCTCTGTAAAAAAATCAATAAAATATATTTTAAAAAGAAAGAAAGGAACAGTGAAATGGTCACTGTAGCTGAGGGGAGTAGGTGAGGTAGAGAATGGTAGAAGTGAAGCTGAAGAAGTAGCTGAGTGACTGATGAGCCTTAGTTTTATGAACTGTGAAATAAAGAAAATACCATCTACCTGATAGGAATGTGTGACGATTAGATAGCAATGCAGTGAAGGGACCAGAGGAACAGGAATGGCACCAACATCCCTTCTCCTCCCTTCTCTTTATTATCCCCAGAACATGAGGAGCAATCCAGCAATCTTCTGATCCCTTACACTATCTCTAACACAGTACAGACAATAATACATTTTAGTTTTTCTAATATAAGTTAGGATTCAAATTTTAAGCTTTTAATGTAAATCCTCATCTATTCAAACACATTATTTCCTATTAACTAACAAAAGCTCTACTTAAAATCTTCTGAGCCTTTTTTTCACAATAAATTTGCAAAGGAAGTCTCTCTAAGTACCGTGGTAGATGTAGTTCAATTCTTTTTTTTTTTAAGATAAAGTATTTGCTTTTGTTTCCTCTCTACTATATGTAAACTTCATGGGGGTGGGAGGAGGAAATGGGTAACTAAATCTTGAAAGGGTTCTATTTCTGTATAAAATTGTATTCTCATCTGCTTCAACCTCATTGTGGTGCCCCAATTTAGTCTTAGTTGTTGATTTTAATCCACTAGACAAAGTTTTTGATGTTAAAATGAAACATCCTAACTAACTATATACTATTGATCAAATAAACCTGAAAACTTAGACCAATGACCTAGTTAAGTGAATTTGTTATATTTTTCTCTGATTTCATGCCAAACACTAGATCACACTTCAGTCTTACCTTGATTATACCAATTCCAGGACTACAGATTTTTTACACATTCATAAGGTGTAACATGAGTGTTAACAATTAAGAACTTCACAGTTTATTACTTTTTTAAAAAAAACATCAGTTTCTAGTTAAGAAAACCTACAAAAAGACCCTCTATAAATATTTTTCACTCATTTGTTCCTTTATTCACTTTAAAAACATATGCTGAGTGCCTAATGTGGTCAAAGGATACAAATATGAAACAAAGCTACTACTTCCAAGAAAATGATAATCTAGCATACATTCACCAAAAATGCATTGTGCCATTGTACTAAGGATTTAATAATATAGTAAACTGAATAAAACATGATAGCTGATCTTAAATTGTTCACTGCTAATGGAAAAAATACTTAAGTGAATGGTTAGAATTTTATTTCATTTGTACATAATGAATATACAAATGTATGGAGAAACGGTATAATGTATGGTGAATTGGACTTTTGGATTATTAGAGAAACTTTTGTTTTGTAATTCTAGCCATAGGAAAACTCTTAAGTAAAGTTAAAAGGTGAAAAAAATTCAGTCCTTCATTTTTGTACTTTTTGGGAAGAGATGGTTAAGCTGTACACACATCTGTCCCAATGAATCAAGAAGCAGGAAATGAGAATTCTGCAATGATCAAAGTGAGTCAGGAAGACTTCCACCATGGTATGGCCAGTGGTAGGTCCTCAACAAGATGTCTAAAACCCTAATTTCTGAGCTTGTAAAGCAAGGAGTTAGACTAAGTGTTATCTAGGGTGCTTTCCATTTCCAGTGTTTTCTGACTCAGCTTCTAATAGGATGTCTTTGTGCTGAGGAGGCATTAGTACAGAAAGGCTTATGTGTCCTATTACATTAATCATTACATCAACACAATAGTATTTTAAGTTGTGCATAAAAGATAAAATTATGTACATCTCTAGGAACAAATGACCTATTTTATAAACTTATTCATCTGATAAAAGAGTCCTATAATTTGACTTGCTGATCTGCTTTGCTTAGATGTTTCATGAAGAATTAGAGCTGCTGAGTAATGTAGGAGTCCCTTCACATAAAAAATGGTATAAAATAAATTGTGTATTAGAAAATATTTTCAACTTATTCTGTTATCATAGTCCAAAATATCAAATTCAAGTTTGACAACATTACTGCTTTCTGGCATGACTAACCACAAATCATGATTAATTTTACAAATTAATTTGGACATCAAATCATAAAAGAATTTTAGACTATCAGTGTTTAAAATTTACATTCCCAGTGATTTTATATTCCATTTATATTCTGATAGTGGCTCAGATTTCTCTCAGACATAGACATTATATTCTGATAAAAGAACCATCTGATAACAATCCTATATAATAAAACCCTAATATGGAAATTGACTGAAGGATGGAACAACCAGCTGCTATCATATGCACTGACCACCAGGGGGCAACTACAGAGGGAGCGCCACTCAGCCAGAAACTGGTCTCACAGCCGGTGAGCACAGCAATGGTGGCGGGAGACTCTCCCAGCACCCCCGCCGCAGGCAGGTGATAAGGAGCAAGGGGTCCCCGGCTGTGAAAGCCTCATACTGAGAGATGTCTTATTGCTGGTTTAGGCATAATCTCCCAGGTATTGGTCCTAAATCAGCAGACATTCATCCCCCAGGCATCCCAGACTGCGAGAGGGGAGAGGCCAGGTTGAGGGACATCCCCTCCCCTGGGCATGAATTTTGTGCACCAGCCCTCTAGTGTTCTAATAAAATAATACCAAAATTCTTACTTACTTGCTTTCCCAAGCTGTATTCTTATTTCACATTTCTTTAAATTATTTCTTTGGAAAACCAGATTTTGACCTTTTCCTAACAAACTAAATTGTCAAATATTTCCTGTGAAATACATTTATAGAAATGTTCATAAACAAATTAATGTAGCAGAAAAAAACAAGTTGCTAATAAATTCTGTGTTTAATGGTGGGACAAAAAAAAAATGTAAAAGTAAAAAAAAAAGAAGTACTGGCATTTATTTAGTCTTCCTAAGTTAGCTTACATTTTACATAAAGAAATGCAATGTTATAACTTAGCAACTAACAAATGCTCCAAAAATAATGACTATAGAGTCTACCCCAACCAGCACTGACAGTTTAACCAGAAAAAATGTAAAATCTGAAGTGGCTAAGACTTGAAATTAACCAATATTTCTTCCCCCTCACCCACAAGATTCATATCCCTTGACTACCCACCTTCCATCTCCCCCTCAATTCAGCTTCAATAGCACTCAATTCAACTTTGAGAAGAAGTAAAAGACCTTATTTCTGGCTTTTGAATTTCAAAACTTTCTAATCAAAGGACAAACAAAAGGGTAATAATGTTGAAACAATCTATAAGAATCCCAGTAAAGATAAAAGGCTAAAAAATTAGGTAGAGATTGTAAGGGTTCCTAGAACTCGAGAAATCAAAGTGAGGAAAGCCCTGCCTAAATTCTTAGGTCGAGGTGTGTTTAGGTAAGTCTGCCTCAATTTCTGGGTACAGCCTGGAGACAGCAAAACTATAAGGTTTCCCACATCTTCTGTGGTGCACGTGCAGAGAGAGGGCTATGAGACAATTAGGCAGTCTTCAGATTGTGTTCTAGAGATTACTATGACACTACATGGCTCAGGAGCACAGAATGTTTCCTGTGTTGCCAAGAGTGGTGCAGAAATGGCCCAGAGGACCAGCTGCTTGGGAAAGGAATAAAGAAGAACCCAGAAGTTACCAGAGAGACCAAGAGGAATAAGATCATTCCATCAAATGCTAATGTGGCATCTGATCCTATAAATGGTCTCCCAATAATTTGGCCCTATAAAAGTTTCCTGAAACTTATATCCATCCCCAGATAAAGGCAGTTAATGAGAAGGAATGTCACATTGATTGAAATTATGGTTCTACCTTTCCATTAAATTAAGCTCAAATTCAAAAATTTAATTCTTATAGAAAAATAACACACTTGTTTTTTCTGGACTGAATGGGAAGAACTCTGTCTGAATCTAACTTAGTTCATGCATTGGCCTCGGGCAAGAGCCTGAGTGGGTGCAGTACAAAATGGAAGCAGAGTTGTGGAGGAGAGTAGACAGGGAAACTCTGCTGTAATTCTGCAGCTCTCCTTCTGACTGTGTCTCAGAACTCCTACCCATGTATTTTTGTGTACTTCTGGCTGGCCTACAGCCAAATTTTGACTTAAGCATTTTATAGACATTATCTCTTTCCTCACTGCAACCTTTTCTTCAAGGGTAGAGATGAGAAAACAGAGATCTAGAAAGTTACATAATCATTCAAGTTCACCCAATTACTAAGTGAAGATTTGAATCTCCCTGGCTCTGAAACCCTGCTAATTTTAACTCCCAGGAGGCCTCCAAGGTGCAGAATCAATTTTCAAGAAAATATAACTGAGGAAAAAAGCAAAACTAAAACTAGATTTGAGAATAATATATTTTTCCCTATAGAAGTGTGTAAAGGGAACTTCTGACTTTGTGGATAAGATAATACCAGGGAAAGCTTGGGGAGGGGGAAGCATTATTCTTTTCATTTACTCCTCTATTCAACAAATATTGTCAAGTACTTTAAGCAAGGTACTATACTCCAAACAGAGTTACCACTATAAGTCCCCACTATGGAAGCCACTCTAGTGCCAAACACCTACTCAGGGTACATACCAAGAACTGTGTACATCCCTTCTTCCTTCATTGCTCCACTTTCAGAGAGCAGAACCACTTATAGGACCTGGAGGAGGCAGGGTATAACACTTGCTACTCTAAGGAAAGAGGATCATTGATGAGTAGTCTCCTAACTAGTCTCCCTGTCTCCAGTCTCTCCCCTTCTCCCATTCATTCTTCCCTCTTTCTGCCAGGATTGTGCTTCTAACACACATATTTGAACAGTTACTCACTTGCTTGGCAGATCCCATATGATGAAGTTCACAGTCTTTAGCAAGAATTCAAGATCTTTAAATGCCTTCCCTCACCTCCCTCCTCCATCCTGCCCTGTAATTCAGTTACATGGTACTATTCTAACTCTTTGGCAAGCTGTTCCCATTGTCTGACGTTCCTTTCCTAATTTTCTATGTATTTTGTGGATTCCTGTAATGTCTCCAAATGGTAACTCCTCAATGAAATCTTTCAGGAGCCTTTCCTTTGTTTGTGAAATCAATAATTCCTTCCTCTAATTCTGCAAAGCAATTCCTTCACACTATTATAAAAACATTTATCACATGGGATATGTCAAATAGGCAATATTGATCAGAGGGTGAATTCAGAGGGGAAAAATCCATGGCATTGCAGAAGGAGAAAGTATCACAGAATAAATGAAATGTATAAAGTCAGTAAATTCAGAGGAGCACATACAGATCAAGAAGAACTTGTGGGGGGATTGATTAAAATTAAAAAGAGCCCTGATCCTATGGCTCAGTTGTTGGAGCATTGTCCCATACACCAAAAAGTTGCGGGTTTGATTCCTGGTCAGAACACATACCTAGGTTAGTTTCTATTCCTGGTCAGGGTGCATACAGGAAGCAACTGATCAATGTTTCTGATATGTGTGTGTGTGTGTGTGTGTG
>JAAGEH010002516.1:0-26086 GCA_011751065.1 Lasiurus cinereus | reverse complement strand
GTCCTTCCTTCGTTGTTGTTCTTTTCCAGAAAGAAGAGCCATTTCTAGAGATACTCACTTAGAGAACTGTCCAGGACCATTATGTGCCTGCCTTTGAGTGACAGTATTTAGCTCTCTAGAAGAGGTCTGTAAGAGAGAAACTGTTTGGAAACAAGTATACTCCTTCTGCCACACAGCCCAAACATTACTGATCTCTGCAGACGAAAATACTTGGTGTGAGTTGGTGTGGGTTGGGATAGGTTTCTCTTCCTTGTGCTAGTGTAAAAGGCCAAATGAAAAACAAACAAGCAAACAACAAAACAACAAAACAAGTTTCATTGGCATAGGAGCTAGATTACCTGTATACATCCATTAGTTTGCTGATTGACTTAATAGGTGCTCTCTCTCTATGTGGTTTAAGGCATAAAACTATTGACACACTACCTGCTACAAAGTACATGTTCAAAAGCATCAGCTGACTTCTCATTATTGCGATCCTCATATCCTAGTCTGTTTATTGTCCTTGTGGAGACTAAGAGCACAAACACACTAATTTAGCTCTCTACTTTTTCCTTTTGCCCTCGGTCTGTTTCACAATGGGACAGCTTTCTCAGCACACTGATATCTAACCTGGTTTCCAACCAGGTCCCTACTATGTGACTTTTCTTATGACTTAGTTCCAGTTCTATCAATAAAATGAAAGTAATATGAGCTTTTTCATCTTCACATGTGGTCATGAATGTGCACATTTTTAAAGGTGTAAAGTTTTATAAAAACATCTCTTGGGTGTTCGCCCTACCTCCTGCCATCCATTCTCCTTGTCCTCCTAGAGATAACCTCTATTTTGAGCTGGACATACTGTCAATGGAGTAAAAGCCAACGAGGTGTGTAGCAGCCCATTTTCCCTTGCAATCAAGGCTCCTTGCATGACGAAGTTGTAGCCAATGAGTTTTAGGTGAATGCATGGTGTATGACATTTGGAAAAATCTCCTTAAAGAAAAGAGGCAGGCCATCGGAGACCTGGAATATGGATGTGGTACCTGGAGCTCTGGCAGTCAGTCCCTTTGGACTGAGGGAGGGGGCTTTTCCCAGGGGGTAAGGGGGGCAAGAGACCTGGCAGGGGTGAGAGTTGCCCAGGAACTTGCGGAGCGCCCATTTCAGGTCATACTTACAAAACAGCTGGAAATTCTCATTACCAATCAGACTGACAGCTTAATAAATAGTACAGGAATTGCAGGATGGTCAGCAGCTACGCTCTGAAGTGGGAGACTTTTTCTCTGAGGCAGGAGCAGCTGGCCCTATTGCAGTCTGACATCGATAGTGATGAGTGGTGTATAATGATCGTTGAAGACAGAATGCTCCAACACAGTGAAAAGAAATTCTCCAAATGTGAATCTCTTGGCACAAAAATAAAAACGTATAAATCCAACCTTTATGGCTGAGTGAAAAGAAGGTAAAAATCTTGGCCTGTCATTAATCCTACAGATGAACTATAAACTTAGAATTCATTTAGTATTGGACACTTTATTTTTAGAAATGTTTGTCTAGCACCATCGCCATAATTTTTGAAGTAACATATCATTTAGCAAAGATTGAATTCCTATCTTTCTTATTCATTAAGGCTTATGTACTTGAAATACACATTTTTTTTCATAAAGCACTTTGCATAAAATAACTTTTATTTTTCAATCCTCTAAAGCGTTTTGTCTTAAACATAAGCGAAACTTGGATTTTTGTGGGAAGAAAGATGAAAGAAAGGCGTGACATTTTGAAACATAATATTGAAGTGTATTTTAAATGTGGCAAAACATTCATTATTTTATCTTTAATTGAACTGACATATCCTTCAACGCTGACTTGAAAGTTTCTGCACCTCCACATCGAGGGGCCTTCTTTATATTTACACACACTCACACACAAGGTCATTATTAAATATATATATTTAAGGACATAAGGATAGGTTCCACTTGTGAAAACACTATTAATTTATTTTTCATAGATTTCTTTATTCGTGAGCACGTTGAAAAGACTAAGAATAGTTCAATGTTTCAGGACGAAGGAGCCCATGACTGATAGCTTTTTAGAGTCCTTGACTTAGGTCCTGAGCATGGTGCTGCCAACAATAACTGAAGACATGCTACTTATTAAACAGGGGCTATAAACATTTTACTGACAGTATTCTAGCGAACTATGGAATATTATTTTTGGCTTTTATTATTCATAGATTTTTTTATGTGGCACAGCTGCCTTGTTCTCTATCAATAGCTAGCTCCGATTGTTTCATTTAATAAATATTTATTGAGCACTCACAATAAACTGGACAATATTCTAGGTGCTTGAGGAAGAGTAATGCACAAAATGAAATGACTGCTGCTATGGAATTGACAAAAAAGCATGTTTTTGTGAAAATAGTCATAAATCTTCCAGTTTAAGCTCTGTACTGGGATTTCAGCCTACCCTTCAATATTTGAGGTATCATTTAGTATTGAATAACTGGAAGAATAAAGTGCTCATTTTGTAACTCTTACTATATAATTAACCCCTAAGCAATAAGAAGGAAACATTTTTAGATGGGTTTGGTTAGAATGAAGCAATCAAGTATTTTTGGTTGAAAATAAGAAAAATTCAGTTCCCAACACTCCCTAGCCTTCCCGATATAATTTGACAATTGGTGCTTTACTGCCTCTGTATCTATCTTTTTACTCATCAGATTATAATGTTCTTTATTTTCCATAAGTGAGTGAGATCATGTATTTTTCTTTCATTGACTGACTTATTTTACTTAATATAATGAATGCTTTCCAGGTCCATCCATACTGCTGCAAATGGTAAGAATTCTTTCATTTTTATAGCAGTGTAGTATGCCATTGTGTAGATGTACCAGTTTTCTAATCCACTCATCTGCTGATTAGCATTTAGGCTGTTTCCAAATCTTAGCTATGGTGAATTGTGCTGCTGTGAACATAGGGGTCCATATATTATTTCTGATTGGTGTTTCTAGTTTCTTGGGATATAATCCTAGAAGTGGGATTACTGGGTCAAATGGGAGTTCCATTTTTAGTTTTTTGAGGAAACTCCATACTGTTCTCCACAGTGGCTGCACCAATCTGTGTTCCCACCATCAGTGAACGAGGGTTCCTTTTTCTCAGCATCCTTTCCAGCACTTCTCCTTTGTTGATTTGTTGATAATAGCCATTCTGACAGGTATAAGATGGTAATGCATTGTTGTTTTGATTTGCATCTCTCAGATAATTAGTGACTTTGAGCATGTTTTCATGTGTCTCTTGACCTTCCTTCTGTCTTCTTTCAAAAAGATTCTATTTAGGTCCATTGCCCATTTTTTTATTGGATCATTTATCTTCCTTTTATTAAGTTGTATAAGTTGCTTGTAGATGTTGGAGATTAAACCCTTATCAGTGATAACATTTGCAAATATGTTCTTCCATACAGCAGACTTTCTTGTTGTTTTGTTGATGGTTTCTTTTGCTGTGATAAAGCTTTTTATTTTGATGTAGTCCCATTTGTTTATTTTCTCTTTAGCTTCCATTGCCCTAGGAGTCGTATCGGTGAAGAAATTGCTTTGGCATATGTCTGAGATTTCTCTTCCTGTGGATTAACCATTTTATGTTTAAGCCCTGTATCCATTTGGAGTTTATTTTTGTGTATGATGTAAGTTGGTGGTCTAGTTTCATTTTTTTGCATGTATCTGTCCAATTTTCCAAACACCATTTATTGAAGAGATTGTCTTGACTCCATTGAATGTTCATGCCTCCTTTGTCAAATATTAATTGAGCATAGTGGTTTGGGTGGATATCTGGATTCTCTATTCTATTCCATTGGTCTATATGTCTGTTCTTGTGCCAGTACCAGGATATTTTGAGAACAGTGGCTTTGTAGTATAGCTTGAGATCTGGTATTGAGATTCCATCTACTTTGTTCTTTCTCAGGATTGCTATGGCTATTAGGGGTCTTTTTTTATTCCAGATGAATTTTTGGAGTGTTCTTTCTAGGTCTGTGAAATATGCCATTTGTATTTTAATGGGATATGCATTGAATCTTATAGATTGCTTTGGGTAGTATGGACATTTTTTTGATTTTGATTCTCTGGATCCATGAACATGGTATGTTCTTCCATCTGTTTACATCTTCTATCTCTTATCAGTGTCCTGCAGTTTTCCAGGTATAAGTTTTTTTACCTCCTTAGTTGTTTATTCCTAGGTATCTTAATTTTTTGGTGCGATGGTAATTGGGATTGCTTTTTTAGTGTCTCTTTCTGTAAGTTCACTATTGGTGTATAGAAATGCCATAGATTTCTTGGTATTAATTTTGTATCCTGCTACACTGCCGAATTCATTTATTAAGTCTATTAGTTTTTTGATGGAGTCTTTTGTTTTTTTTACATACAATATCATGTCATCTGAAAATAAGGACAGCTTTACTTCTTCTTTTCCAATTTGGATGCCTTTTATTTCTTCTTGTCTCATTGTAATGGCTAATACTTGCAGTACTGTGTTGAACAGGAGTGGTGAGAGTGGGCATCCCTGTCTTTTTCTTATTCTTAGGAGAAATGGTTTTAGTTGTTGCCCATTGAGTATGATGTTAGCTGTGGGTTTATTATATATGGCTTTTATGATGTTGAGGTATGATCCTTCTATTCCCACCTTGTTGAGAGTTTTTATTAAGAAAGCGTGTTGGAGATACAGAGGCAAAGAAGCAATGAACAGACTGTCATGCTACAATGGGATGGCATTGTGGAGGGGAGGGCTGTAAGAGATCAACCAAAGGACTTGTATGCAAGTATGTAAGCAAAGCCAATGGATACAGGGCATTGGCGCCGGGGGCGGGGGCGGGGGGGCCCCCAGGGGGGAGGGGGGCAGACAGGTGAGGGCATGTACTGGGAGGTGGGGAAGGCCAGGAGAGGGCAATAGGGAAAAGAAAAAATAAATTAATTAAAAAAAAGAAAGGTTGTTGGATTTTGTCAAATGCTTTCTTTGCATCAATTGATATGACTATGTGATTTTTATCTCTCAATTTGTTTATGGTATGTATCATGTTTATTGATTTGCAGATATTGTACCATCCTTGCATTCCTGGGATAAATCCTACTTGATCATGGTATATGATCTTTCTGATATACTGCTGGATCCAATTTGCTAGAATTTTGTTGAGGATTTTGGCATCTATGTTCATGAGGGATATTGGCCTGTGTTGTCTTTATCTGGTTTTGGTATTAAGGTGATGTTGGCTTCATTGAAGGAGCTTGGAAGTGTTCCTTCCTCTTGAATTTTTTGGAATAGTCTAAGGAGGATAGGTTTTAGTTCTTCCTTGAAAGTTTGGTAAAACTCCCCTGTGAAGCCGTCTGGCCCGGGCTTTTATTTGCTGGAAGCTTTTTGATGACTGCTTCAATTTCTTCCAGAGTTATTGGCCTATTGAGATGTTTAGATTCTTCCTGATTGAGTTTTAGAAGGTTATATTTTTATAGGAATATGTCCATTTCTTCCACATTGTCCAGTTTGTTGTAATAGATTGTTCATAGTATTTTTTAACGATCCTTTGTATTTTGGTGGGATCTGTTGTTATTTCTCCTCTTTCATTTCTGATTTTGTTAATTTGGGTCCTCTCTCTTTGCTTCTTGGTGAGCCTGGAAAGAGATTTATCAATCTTGTTTATCCTTTCAAAGAACCAGTTCTTGGTTTTGTTGATCTTTTGTATTGTTTCTTTGGTCTCAATGCAGGAGCTGTCCCCACAGGGTTAATATCCCTTGTCTGGGACTGCAAGAGGGCCTAGGCTGGGAAAAGGGACTGCCTCCACCCAACTAGTGCACGAATGTGGTACACCGGGAATCTAGTGTTCTATGAAGGCACTGTGAATGCTGACTTAGCAAATACTATCCTATTGCTCCTACCGAAAATACAGGGTTGGGTTTCTACAAGCCTCTGGTTCCAGCATTCTTACCAACCCATCAATAGATTACCTTATTACATGTATGATTTTTGTTAGAGACACTTTGTAAAATATATATTGTTCAAATGAAAGGATAAAAGAGTTTAGCATTATAATTCATAAATAAAGTTTTTATGATATAAGTTTTAGAATGAACTTTTTCTAATATATTTTTTCACCTCTATAAAGCATATTGCACTTAGGAACATTAGACAGTACCTTGACATAGTGTTTGCGGTCAATATTAAATAACAAATCGCCAACAAAAAGCACAGAATGTGAAAGATATGACATTAAAAAGATCACAGAAATGACAATTTTGTTCAATATGACCTGAAAAATGAAAGCAGACTGTCCCCTTGTTCACTCTCAGTCTGGAATGTTCATACCAGGTGACTCAAAATTTTCACTGCCCTGCACATGTCTATGAATGACCATAAAAATCTGAGAGTATTGATTTTGGTGTTAAAGATAAACTTTAGTGAGTAGGAAAATTTGCAAATATAGGATTATTGAATAATGAGGGTTTACTGTATTTGAATAACATATGAACATAAATTAAGTAGTAGTTTGCATGCTTATTAAACACCAAGTAGAGATATCTAGTACACAATGGTAGGATATGTGACTCTAGACTGCTCCAGTTTCTGAGCCATCCTAGCCATGCAAAGACTGAGAGGATTATTCTTTGGCACAACTCTAGTTATTGGTGTACCCTATCCTCAGGAGACCTTTTCCTGTTTCCCAGGATAAAGCTTAGTGCATAGTATTTGTTGCACAGAAGGAATTGGGTTGGTTTCTCATTCTGTGATATTGAAATGAAAATAAGGAATAGAGAGAATTATATATATTATATATTATATATATATTATATATATATTATATATATATATTCCCCCCAAATGAATACACACTTTAACAGCTGATACCTCAATTTTGAAAATGAAATTCATTTTAATAAACACTGTCTTTATAATTATTCAAAGTGTGTGTACATTTTGGGGGACACTTTATATATATGTGTGTGTATGTGTATATATATATATAATTTTCCAAAAGGATTGAGGCAGTTTACAATAAAATTATTGACATTATAAGTCAAATTATTAATACAAAATACAAGATAAAAGCCAAGATAGGACTCTGTCTGTCTACTCATCTGTCTATCTATCATTCCGTTTATATAGTAGACTGGTCAAGGTTCAGTTTTTCTCATATTAATCCCCTACGGCTCTTATTTCTCAGGGCTCAAGGACAGGAAATGCATACTTTTCCTTAATAAATTGTATTGATTTGTTTGATATAGATTTTTTTTTATTTTTGTTTTATTAAATTCATGCTTCTATAGTATGCTGCTTTATATTCCTTTGAAAAGAGCGGTAGGCATATTTGATAAATAGAAAAAGAAAATAACCTCTATCTGATTCAAGAAAAAGCAATTTAGCACAAGCAACATGATGATTCCTAGTAGCCAGGGTAAAGGGAAAAATAGTGGATTGCATATTTTTCATTTGTTTGGCAGAAGTGGATATCAAATGTACAAGGAGGGGAAGTTTACTGACATCTTTTTTTTTTTTACTGAAATGTGTTCTTAGGTTGTTTGAATATGGAAACTTCAGAACATTATAAAACATTGAGGGAGTAATTCTAACATGCATTGAATTTTGCTAAATGCCACATAGTTTACTGAGTCACCCTTTAATTTCTTCCATCCTTCATTTAATGTTTACAATAAATCTGTAAAGTATATTCCAGCACTCTCCTTGATGTATAAATGAAAGTATAAAGGATTTTAGGCAAGTCTTTGTTAGCTTTTGCTGAATATTGAAAAAATAATCTTAAGTCTTAGATCTACAAAAACAGTTATGTGAGCAGTTAGAGTGATATAGTCAAAGTATATAATTTACTGAGCTTTGGTAAACTGTGGGGCTACAGCTTTAAAATGATTTCTAGTATTTGTAAAGAAAAATACCTTTCTATCTGTCCATGCCAGGTAACAGCAGAAATAGTTTCATTGGTACTAAGTCTGCATTAAAGAGACTAATGGCATTGAAACTTATCTTCATAAGAAGGGTGAGACCTCGCCATTCAGAATTGGTGTCAACTTGAGTGGGTGATTCTAAAATACCATTCCATTGAAAGCAGATGATGATTCATGGATGTCCTGAAAAGCATTTAGGAATCTTTTTCATCCTGCTCCCTTTTAAAGGCTGTTAAATTTTGCCATCACGGCTATGCTGCTGAGCTGACCATGCTGAGAGGTGCATGTGTCCTAGGGTAAAATTGGAATTGAAGCGGATGTGCCATGAGAAACTTGGTACTGATGTGCCAGGAAGCCTGCAAGAGAGAGGAATTGTTTTCTGTTATCAGAATGTCAGAGATACAGAGCCAGGTTGATTGAATGGCTGCTCTGAGTAAAATAGAATTCTCTGTGTGTTTAGAACTCTTTCTCTTCTTCATCTCCCTTCCTGGGGACTTTTCAGGAGCCTGATATGAAACCTGATAAGAGGGGTCCTTAGGAGGCCTGAAATGAAATAAGACCTGCAGTGGAGCCTGGTGTTCAGCCTCCTCTTTGGAATGCAGTGGAAGCATCATGTAGCACAAAGAAAGCATCCTAGTCCTAGTTCTGGCAGCTTTGGGCAAGTTATTAGAGCCTTTTTATTTATAAAACAGAGACCAGAGATCTTCTTCAAGGACTTATGTAGGAACCAGTGAAGCAATGTATCCTCAGATTCTGTCATGTCGAGGGCATTCAAACAATGCTAATGAAATTCTACTTTCCTTGCTGAAAGGTCTGGACTAATTACTGTACAGCCTTCCTTCCCAAAGATTTGAGATTTTTATATCAGATGGCTGATTTACTGTATCCTGAAACACTGATTCTCAAATGAGCCTACACATTGTAACCACCTAGGCAGTTTTAGTTTGAGGTATGACCTAAATATCAGAATTTTAAAACTAGATAAGTCTAATAGGCCGCTCAAGTTGATAAGCAGAGGTCTGAAAGATTGTAATAGGAGTTACACTGCTTATCACAATGTGTACTTATTTCTTTAAAAAGATGTTTTTATTGATTTTTAGAAAGAGAGGAAGGGAGAGGGATAGAAAGACAGAAATATTGATGAGAGAGAAACATCGTCAGCTGCCTCCTGCAGGACCTCTACTGGGGAGTGAGCCTGCAACCTGGGCATGTGCCCTGACTGGGAATTGAATTGGTAATCTCTTGGTTCCTGGGTCAATGCTCAACCACTGAGCCACAATGGCCAGGCTATACTTATTTATTTTTTATGCCAAAGCTATGTAGCTAAGGGTCATAGTATTTCACTTTCATGTGTGGAGTTATAACTTCCACCAAAGTTCTACCCAGTTCTTTTTCAGCCAGAGGCCACTGGCTAAAATAATTAGTTCAGGCTTTGTTGGGGGAGTGGGGAACTGATGAGACTCTAAGAGATCTGCTCTACTTCATGTATAGGGCAGGCAGTATGTCCTGGTAAGGACAAACTACTAGTAAAGGACATATACTTCTTAAATATAAATCCCCCAAACAGATATAACAGAAGAGATACTGAAGCAAGATCAGAGACATAGGGAATAAAGAAAATTAACTGAAACCAAAGAAATGCATAATAATCTTTAGGAGATTATCAAAAATTAGCCAGATCTATTTACCTAAGGAAATCATCAGATAAGTGGGGAAAGATGTGTGTATATTGCAGCATGGATACACAGTATTTAGATTAATAAAAGAGAAACATGCAAATTGACCATCCCTCTACTATGCCCACCAGCCAATCAGGAGTGAGTATGCAAGTGAACCCAACAAAGATGGTGACAGCAATGGAGCTGGAGTGAGCTGGAGGCTTGGGTTGCCCCTGGCGATGGCGGAAGCCAAGCTTCCTGCCCTCCCTGGCCTCGACTCAAGGAGGGGCTAGGAACCTAGGTCACTGGGGGCGTGGCCAGCCTGAAAATGGCCCTCAGCCCCTTACCCAGGCTGATCACACCCCCCATAGGGTGAGGGTCCCCACTGGGGGGCTTGGCCAACCTGAAAACAGCCATCAGCCCCTCACCCAGGCTGGCCAGGCACCCAGCAGGACCTCCCCACCCTGAAAGAGGTGTGGCCAGCCTGAAAATGGCCCTTGGCCCATCACCAAGGCTGGCCAAATGCCCTAGCAGGAACCCCCATCCTGAAGGAGGTGTGGCCAGCCTAAAAACAGCCCTCAGCCCATCACCCAGGCTGGCCATGCCCCCCCCCCCCAGTGGAAACCCTCACCCCAGGGGGGCATGGCTGACTTGCAAACCACCACAGGCCCCTTGTCCAGGCTATGCTCCAGGGGAACTCCCATCCTGATCTGGGACACCCTTCAGGGCAAACCAGCTGGCCCCCACCCATGCACCAGGCCTCTATCCTATCTAATAAAAGAGTAATATGCAGATTGACCATCACTCCAACACACAAGATGACTGCCCCCATGTGGTCAAAAGATCCTGCCCCCATGTGGACACAAGATGGCCACCACAAGATGGCCAGCAGGGGAGGGAAGTTGGGAGGGACCAGGTCTATAAGGGAGGGCAGTTGTGGGTGATCAGGCTAGTAGGGAGGCCAGTTGGGCATGAGCAGGCCATCAGTGGGCGCCAGTTGGGGGTGATCAGGACAGCAAGGGTGGCAGTTTTGAGTGAGCAGGCCAGGAGGGGGACAGTTGGGGGTGAGCAGTCTAATGGGGAGGGAAAGTGGGGGTGAGTAGGCCAGTGGGGAGGGAAGGTGGAGGTGAGCAGGCCAGCAGGGAGGCAGTTGGGGGCAAGCAGGCTAGCAAGAGGGCAGTTGGGGGTGAGCACACTGACATGGAGGGCAGTTGGGGGTGATCAGGCTGGCAGAGGGGTCATTTGGGGGTGAGCAGTTTGGCAGTAGTAGGGGCAGTTGGGGGTGAGCGGTTAGGAGCTACCAATCCCAAATTGTTAGAGGAATGTCCAATTGCTGGTTTAGGCCTGATCCCTGTGAACTAGCAGTAGGACATCCTTCAGATTGGAGAGGGTGCAGGCCAGGCTGAGGGACAACCCTCCCAGCATGAATTTCGTGCACTGGACCACTAATTGTGTGTGTGTGTGTGTGTGTGTGTGTGTGTGTGTGTATAATGATCTATTAAAAATTTTATGGGTTTTCTCTTTTAGATGTAGTGCATTTGTGAAAGAAAAGTTGCCATGACTCAGTGAGTTATCTATGTATTAAAATGCAGCTCAAATTTGGGGTTCATAGTAATTAATTAATACCAGAGGATGCTAACTACATGTGGGAGTGTGATTGCACTGTGACTAATAAAGGGAGAGTTCACAGGAGTGACAAATGCCTTCTCTCAATAAATTTGTCTGATTAACATTATAATTTGGGGAGGGATGTAAGCTGAGTATTATAAGATGTCTGAATACTGTCCTATCTAATAAAGAGGGAATATGCTAATTTACCATCAGTCTGTCACAAAGATGGCTGCACCTACAGCTGAGACCAAGTTCCCATAAGGAGCCTTAACAAGCAATCAGCAGGGACCTGAGGCTTAGCCCTCCCCTTCCCCCGTGGGGCTTGACAGGGGACCTCAGGCCGTGTCCCCCACCCAGCAGGGCTTGACAGAGGATCTTAGTTTGCTCCTCCTACCCAGCAGGGCTTGACAGGAGACTTCCAGGTGCGCTTCCCGTCATGGTGCTGGTCTAGGGAACCTCAGGCTGTGCCTCCCAACATGGCACCAGGCCAAGGGACCTCAGACTGCACCCCCAGACCCGGCAGGGATTGACAGGGGACCTTAGGCCATGCCCCTAGCCCCAGTACTGGGCTAGGGGACCTGAGGTGTACCCCCCTGTCTGGCTGAGCTTGACGGGGGACCTCAGGTCATGCCCCCCACCGCAAGGTATACTGCAGTGTTGGGTCGGGGCAACTCAGGCCGCACTCCCATCCAGCAGGGCTTGACGGGGGACCTCAGGCCATGCCCCTGACCCAGTGGGGCTTGACAGGGGATCTCAAGGCATGGCCCCCGCCCCAGTCTGGGCTGGGGAACCTCAGGCCACACCCTTCATCCTAGTGCTGGGCCAGGGGACCTGAGGCTATATCCCTGCCTGGTAGGTCTTGACAAGGGTGTGACTGGCCACGTCTGGATCTAGCCCTGTGGGGGCGGGGGGGTGCAGCTGGGACTGGGTCTCATGCGATTTTGAGGTGCATGTGGGTGGGCAGGGACTTGACTCTGGGTCCCATGGTGCGCCCCAGACTCTGACAGGAGGAAGGTTTTCATATACATTTTACTAATTTTATTTCATCTCTGACATTTCTATTATAGAGAAAGGACAAATTGCAATATTAAATTATTTCCTCTAATTAATCCCCTTTTAATGTGCATGAATTTCATGTATTGGGCCACTAGTAAGGAGATAACAAGGGAGGACCTTTCAAAACAAGTCATTGAATTAAAGCCACTGAATTCAAAACAATGGCAAGCTAATTTTTCCCAATATCTCTTATAATATTTCTCCTATAATTATCAGAAAATTTACGTTAAAAGCAGGCTTGCAAATTGAAAGGTCATTGTGAAATTGAAGAGAGGTCTTTTCTGATTTTTATTTAAATGTTTATTTTGGAACTGGCCTGGCTATATCCATGCTGTTATGATCATAATAATGTCATAAGAATTTTACCATATCCAAAGATTTGTGAGGCAGACTACTTTTGTCATCTTTTAGGTTTTCTCAACACCAAAGGGACATACAAGTGGTTTGGGAACAAATATATGTAATGCAATTAAAATAAAAATATTTCACAAATACATTTGGAATGTGTGTGAGAGACTGAGACAGAAAGGCGCAATCCAGAGAAAAAACTTTATAAAAATCTTCATTACTCCTGTCTCAAATAACCATTGGGTTCCCTACTTTAGAGATGCAAGTAGGATAAATCCTTCAAAGTAAGGGTGTAAATGAATATTTGGGAGTAATTTCTATGGGCCTGTCTTAATGCTAAGAATAAGGCTAGTTGAAGTAAACATGGAGATAGATTTCCTGGCCCCTGCTAACTTGTAGAAGCTTGGGTAATTTCCCATTTCTCAGTGAAATTCATTCCATTTTTAAGTAATGAAATTAGAAAGTCATTTTTTTTTCTCCACTGCAGCATTGTGGCAAACAGATTACCACCAGTAAGAGAGTACGTATTTATGTAAGTGTGGTATATCCATTCAGTGGAATAGTATACATAAGCAGAAATCTCCACATGTTAATATGAAAAGCTGTCCAAATATATAAATAAGAACTGCAAAATGTAGAACAACAAATATGGTGTCATTCATAAAATAAACATTAACATTTATAGGAAGAGACACAAAATGTCTACGCACTGCTTATCTCTGGGAAGTGAATAGAGTTGAGAGGGGCTCTGTTTCATTTTACATCTTTCTGAGAGTCTGGTTTTTTAAAACCACACAAAATATTTTGAAAGAAAAACATGAGTAAAAACAGGCAAAAATGTGTGTGTTTTTTTTTTGAGACTTGTGTTTTTATTACTCAAAAAAGCTTCATTTTTAAATTTATTTAGCTTTCTGACTCTGTGCTTGTGCCTTCAACACTTTCACAAGGATTTGCTGCTCCTCGATAAGGAAAGCACGCTTGATCCTCTCACGGACACTTTTAGCACCGGTGGACCCACCCTAGGGCCTGCTGATGTGCTTTTTCCTTTTAGACAACCTCATTCGAACTTTAGATCTCAGCAGGAACTCCACAAAGTCAGCCTGGGCACACCCCGCATGCAGATTTTGGTGCTTTCCCAACCTTCTAGGTATAAAGGTAAACAGTTCTATTACCAGGGGTTTGGGACAGTCTGGTTTTGTTGGAGGCTGTACTGTAGGACAGTGTCCGACCGTATGTCAAACGCCGGACCATGGTGAATACCTAAACTGAAGTCACTGCACCCGGAAGAGCAAACAATGTTTAAAATGTTGAAACTTACATACATACTATGTGTTCAACTTTTAGCAAGCCCATAAAGAGATTTAATTCATAAATACAATTTTTATTTGCTTCGAAGCAATGTCTATAAGGGCAGAAATTGCATTTTTGGCCCCCTAAGAGTCAAGTACAATGCTTTGAACCTAACAGAGTTTAGTAAATACCACTTTAATTCATGTGAAATTGCCATGACCTAGTGGAACAGGATTGAAATAAATTGTCCAACCTGATTCATGGTGGTGATAATCAGCCTTAAGTTTTACACATGGGGAATAAAGTGGGTTTCCAGGGTTCATTTATTAATGCTGAATTTATTTGTGTGTATTTTGGCAGATCTCTGATTACAGTGTTCATATAACTCTGTCAGGAATGTAAAAGGCAATGTCAATTGACGTGCGTTCCGACAAGCTATTTGCAACCCTCCGATTTCGAAGTCAGACTCAATTGCATAATTAGTCCAAAGATAAGTCTGCTTTTAAAATGCTCTAATCAGTCAATCAATAACCTGAAAACTAGCTCTCATTTTCAGACCTCTAAAAAAGAGAAGTTTATTAAATGACTAATGTATACTCACAAGGGTGGAAGGCAGAAGATGTCTGTTTCAGATCATGGGACCTCTTTCTCAGGTAAGAACCGGGACAACATCTGTGTGCCAGGGCATGATGCCCTGGGTGAGCCAGCTCCCAGGCTAATGGTTGGATGATATGCAGCCCGTTAGTAATTTGACAGCGCTTCATTATGAGCGCTTTAAATAGGCAGATGTTTCCCTGAAGGAATCAGGCATGTGCAGTGACAACTTCATTGTAGACTGACAAGAACTCAGATCTCTTCTTCAGATGGAATTTCTGGATGAGCTGAAATGTTAGTGGTTCAAATCCTTGATGTCATATTGACAATCAGTCATTTGACGGACATAGGAAGGCATAATAATCGTGTTACTAACCTTTTCTATTAATTAAACATCAAAACATAACCATCTTAAAATTTACCCCCAAGAAGCATTCCAGAGGTAATACCCTGAAAAGGAAAAAGAGGAGAAATAAAATATACCGCATTAGTTTAAGTACACCTTTGATAATATACAGCATTTCTGCAGCAATAGATTTTAACCGTATTCCCGTTCAGTAATATTATTATTGCTCTCAGTGTTTGCCAGTAGCTGCAGGCGTAATTTTCTTTTTTTACTACTCACTGGACCCAAGCCTACTCAATTTGGTGTAGTTGGCTGTGGCATCTCTCATTTTCTTAAAACACAGGCCTTTCCAATTTCCAAGAATGTTTATGGTATCAGAGTAATTTGAAACAGGTGTTTAAGCCTCACGCCTATGCTGTGCAACAGAAGGTTTATATATTTTTCATTATATATTGAGACAGACCACAGCACTTGGAATGACCGTCTGTCACCAGATGCATGCTGTGTGCTGAATGTAAGAGAAATAGGACTTTTCACTGCAAATTCCTTTGAAAGTGATGGGATGCATTCTCCCGCCTTCTGAATCCTCACTGGTTGTTTTGGATAAAATAAAAAAAAAAGTGTCTTTTTTTTTTTTGGTTGGTTTCTCACAGAATGTCATCCATGAGAGATCGTTAGAATGTATAGTGTTTGTTTGACTTAATTTAAAAAGTCATAAGCCCAAACAAGAGAGCAGTTAGCCTATGTACTTCTCCCAGAGGTGTACTACTTTAGTCAATACATTTCCTTCTTTGTTTCACAGTGCTAAGAAGTCTGGGTCCTTAAGTACCAGTTCTCTTTGCAAAAATCTTGGCTACCGAGTCCCAGTTGCCAATGCAAGAGCCATGGAGATCATAGTGGCAATGTGATTTAGTGAATCCGGCAGGATAGTGATCTCGGCAACCTGGAGAGAGCACCGTCTGCCAGGAGGGAGCAGTGTGTAGATCTGATGATAACTATTGTGCAGAAATGTGCAGGCTCAACCTCAGCAGATCTGTCATTCAGAATAAACTGGAAATCTGGATTTTTACATGCTAACTCCTAATATGTAAATATTGGTATTGTGAGAAAATAACTAAAAGACAGTGTGGGCCAACCAAGTATATTTCCAGTCCAAAGTCTACCAATTTTAAACCTATTGCTTAGATTAAATATCTCCTGATTCAAATGAGTCTTTCAATGTTAGTAAGATATTCTAACCATGGGTCAGACCCCCCTGTTTTGTGATGGCAAAGTTTTTTCAACTGGATATTATCAATACCTTGCTAAAGATGGTGGTAAATGATGCTGACAATGTTTACCTTCCTCTTGCTGCCCAGCAGGTAGGTTAAGATCATGTTGACATTCACTCTCTCATAGACTCCCGCTCTGGGACTCGGAGTTAGAAGGAAAATAAATAAGATAGGCTGCAGGTAATTCTAAAGCTTCAGGCTAGGGGCACTGCTCAGGAATTTGGGAGGTTGCAAAAAATGATCAGGTGAAAATTCATACTTGTACACCAAATATTTATCAGGTACTTACTATTTGTTAAGCACTGTATAATTTTTTATTCAGCAAATATTTCCTGAGTGCCTACTATGTACCAAGCATTACTCTGGGAAGTGAAGATGTGACAATAAGAAAAAAAATTAAACAATAATCTTAGTTTTTCTAATGGGGCTGTGGATGACTTACATTTGGCAAAGTAAATTATACGTTATATTATAAGATGATAAGGACTATGGAGAAAATAAAGCAGAGAAGGACCTGGGGAGTAGAGGAGAAGGGAGTTAGAAGCAAAAGATGATGACACACTTGAGCTTAACTACCTGGGTTGTGGCATTATCATTGCTGAGCTGGGAAGAGATCAGCGATAAGCAGGTTTGGAGATGAGGATCAGGAACTCAGTTTTAGATGTTATGTGTTGGTTGACTTTGACTATTAGACATTCAAGGGAGGTGTTAAGTAGGCAGTCAGATTTCAAAGGAAATGTCCAAGTTAGAGCAATACATTTGGGAGTGGCCAGTATGGTGGTTAAAACCATGTAAGTGCATGGCAACAAATACAGATAGAAAGGAGAGAAATTTCAAGGCTTGAGTCCTGTGTTTTTACAACATATTTTTATGAAGCATTTACAATGACTCTGCAGAAACAAAAGAACCAGTAAACAAGACTGAGGAAGAAGAAACAATGGAGGTAGTAGGAAACCCAGAAGAATATGGATCCTGTGTAGTGTAAAAACCATCTTGAGGGCACTTCATAAAATTCAAATTCTGGCCTGGCCAGTATGGCTCAGTGTCGACCTATGAACCAGGAGATCATGGTTAGATTTCCAGTCAGGGCACATGTCCAGGTTGTGAGCTTGATTCCCAGTGTGGGAAGTGCAGGAGGCAGCTGATCAGTGATTCTCTCTCATCACTGATGTTTCTAGCTCTCTCTCTCTGTCTCCTTTCCTCTCTGAGGAAATATATATATTTAAGGTCTTGACAGTCCATCCCAAAACACATTCTGGGTGATTCTGTTGCAGCTGTTTATTAACCATACTTGATCAAACATCGAATAGATTCTGGGGGTTGGGTGGTCTGTCCAGATGGTTCAGTGATAGGGCACACAGAATAATGATTTGAAGGATAGGCGAGGGAACTCAAACTCAGGAGAACAAGACTTACCAGGCAGTGGATTGCCAAGGCAGGGCAGAATCAGTGGCATGGGTAATCTGAAGAAACTGACTTAGTTGGGCCCTTTATTATGCCAGGTATTGGGAAATACAGCTCAGTCTGTGGGTGGGGGTTGAGGAATTGCATATGCCAAGTATATGGGACTAGGAGTCGGGCAGACCATACTGCAGAGATTGTCTGCCACATCAATATACAGACCAATCCTAAAACAGTAGATCAAACCATGTGCTCTGCTGGCTCGACACTCTGATCAAACGGGTTTATACATCTGCTGATTTGTATAAAGGAGACACTGACCTTTTCCCTCCATGCTCCCCAGCTCTTAGCTTAGTGTCTGACACTTTGCAGGTTTAGAGTCAGCATTTGCCTAGTGTGTGAAAGCGGACCCAGCCAAATAGAAATGGACACACAATGCATTTATTGGGGATATTTCACTCTCCAAGACTTCAGTGCTGATATTTTTTTTGTATATTTCATGAATGATTCATATTTTTGTGTATAATGAGTAGATAGGGTTAGATTATCCTGGAAGAACACTGCGGTTTAATTTTTAGCTCTGATTTTTAAAGTTATCAATAACTCTGCAGAGATGGTTAGTTATTGAGGCAATGTCAGCTCCAATAGCAAATCCTTGACAGCTCTTTGATTATAGCTGGCTTCCCCATTTACTTTAGTGTCACCTTGGGCGAGGAGCCTGCTTAGCCTGAGGCAGAGGAAACTTTTATAGTAGGAAAAACATAATTAATGAGCTTGATGTTCATCTGGACACAGGGAACCATGCCCGCAGTTGCCCCTCCCACATCTTCTCAGTTTTGATATTTTAAATTCTAAAATAGAAACATTTTTTTTTCCCCTTAGCTTCAAGCCTTATACATGATTTGCAGTCCTGAGCCTTTTGTGGAATAATGACAGTTTTTACTCCATTGCTTGGAGAAATTAGTTTAGTGGGCAGAGCAACGCTGTGTTCTATTTGCCAGGGCTGCTCCCCATTTCATGTAGGGGTAAAGGGTATTCTCCCTGGCTCTCTATCCTCCTCAAAGGATTCCTTCTCTCAGAAGATTTCTCTTTATAAGCTTGACAGATCACTTTTGTAATCACTAAATGAAAAATTTTGGCAAATACACTAGGTTCTATATCCTGAGTTCTTATGATTTTTAAAATATATGTAGTTGCCCGTTTCCTTGACTATAATCTTAATTTTGTCCTTCTACCTAACAGAGGTCCTCCATAACCATTTTTATTTTCTTCACCCTTGAAAATGACATCATTTTTAAAATAGGCAATAGTTTATTGTAACTAGAAATTCTTGAATATGAACTGAAATTAGTCCTCACTCAGACTTCTAACTTTACTCAGTACTAGTATCTCTGGCCTATTGTTCCAAAATCTTTGAGGGTCAATCTCTTGTTACAACATAGGACAATACAACAATGAGTGAAAATGAAATAATTACAGGATAAAATTATAATTTTATGAGTTATGGGATGAAGCACATGAAGGTCTGATTGGAAAATTACTTCAATCAAAACAAAGCTTTTGACATACAAGGGTGTGAAATTAAACCAGATGACAATGAGATTAAAAACTGACAAGGATGAACAAGATAATTATTTTAAAAGAGAATGATTTGCCTTTGAAAAGAGTCCCTTGGGAAAATTAATGAAGCCCTCGAATTACGAATTCCTGTGAAACTGACATTATTAATGATTATACTATGACAATTAAAAGTGAAGGGAAGTTCTATGGTGCTTCCAATTTGAAAACAATTTTTTTCTTGCCCCATTGTTGGTACATTCTTAGCTCATGTAAGAATGGAAGAATCCGGGATAGAAAGCCTCATATGAGACCTATCTGTTCATGTTGACCAGTGTCACCCCAATCAATGTAATAAATAAAATAAAATAAATCTAGGATAGTTTAAGTTGTGTATTTGTTAAACACAAGATAAAGATTAACAGTATTTTTAGCTTTATTTGTTCAATATGAAACCTGCAGTTAACATTTTAAAATAGTTATTATTCAGTTTTGGTTTTTTACTTGAAGTGGTCTTCCCATTTTCAATGACCCTTAGGAAGCAAAGACTTTCTGTGTATATTAACCACTTTTCTTACTATTTTGCTGTTCATCAGAGTATATTGTTTTCTTCATCCTTGAAATTAATCATTTTATAAATTACAACCAACTCAGCTGAGTCAGCTGACCATGGCTGCTCATCATCTTGTTTAGAGAGGTTGAATAGTTTGTGGATTCTGGTAGCTCTTTTGACCACCAGGTGACAATGCATAGGAACATCATTGAAAAAAAATCATTGAAAAAGTTATTCATGAGATAATTTACATTCTTTTTTTTCACATTAAGTTTTTGAAATCTGGTGTGTATGTTAGACTTAGAGCACATCTCAGTTTAGACTAGACACATTTTAAGTGCTCAGTAGCTCTATGTTCAATGCCACACTGGCATAGAATTTGGGGGGGGGGCAAAGAAGTTTCTGGAAAGTGAAGGCAGTGAAAGTGATTGCAGCCCTTGCAAGAGTCAAGAGAAGATGAGGCCTTGTATGAAATAAAATCAAGCAGTGGGGATAGTAAGGAGAAGGCAGAACTGACAGATGTGTACGGGTTGATGAAATGCAATGGATAAGAATAGCTTCTAAGATATGCTACTTAGAATCTTGGCTTTATCCCTTGATAGCTATGTTCCTTTGTAAGTTATTCCATCCATATATCACTCACCGGGTCAAGTATAAAACAAACATAATAAGAGTAATGTGCCTACAAAGTACCTAGAGACCTTGTACAGATTAAATGAGGACTGGTTAAGCAATTTTCTAGTTTGGCCCAAACCTGCTTTCCACCTGTAGCCACTCTAGGCTTTGCATCATTTCTGAATTGCTCTTTCTGAAAACTGTTTTCCTCTGGTGACGTCTTGCAGTTGAAGGAGTGTTTAGCCTTTGTTATGTTCTTATTCATGATCACAGAGACTAGAAATGTAAACCCCAAAGAATTGAAGATGGTTATGGAAGATCATTAGACTAATCTTTCTTTTAAAAAGTTCGGTTAGGAGATGCACATTTTTATTTTTTTCTTCCCCAATGCAAGGTTATTTATGCAATATTTTTATTTATAATTTTTTTTACCGTTGCGTTTGAGCTGTATCTAGCTGTCACTTATTTATAGTTTTCATCCTCATGTTTCTAGTTTGAGATATAATATTAATTAAGCCAATAAAAAAACTCTCAAATAAGAAATATTGCGCTAAGTGTTGGGTGGAGATGATTCATGAATAGTGAATCAGAAAATGGTGAGTACCTTAAGAGTGATATATTCATATCTTACTATAAGAATTCAGGAAAAGGAAGGATTTATTTCCAAAAAAGGATGTATAATGAAGGGGGTAATGAAGATGGTAGAGTTTTATGGAGGAGATGGTTGTGTTGGACATTGCAGGATTAGTAGAATCTCACAGGTGAAAGGATCAAAGAAGTGAACAGAAGACTTGAGTTAGGAAATCCAATTAAAGTCAACCAGTTAATATATAGGGTGGAGAATGAGAATCAGGTGAGATGAGCCTGGAAAGAAAGGTTGGGAATCTGGTAGTGAGGTACTTTAAGTACCTTGGACATTACTTAGTGGACTGTTGAAAGCCAGTATATTCTGACCTGATCCACTGAGTTATTTATGGTGCTGTTCCATTTACCTGGTGTGTCCTTATAATTCCATCTTGTGCAGGGGCTCTGAGAAGAATAAATATAAATGTCTCTTATTAATGATTGGGGAAAAGATTAAAAGGAAAGATAAGAGGTTATATCAAGTTTGTACAGGAATTTACATCTAGCCTTGTCTCCAGTTTGATTATTTGGTTGATATAGGATGCATCTTTGGGCTGGACCAAGAAAATAAATTTGACAGGAATAGCTGTGCACTCTTGTATTTAGTTCATAAAAGTCAGTTGTGCAGTGCCAGATAGAGCTGACAGTAGACCATGGAAAAGAAAGATTTATTTGACCATATAGAATAATGTGACTGCTAGAAAACAAAAAATAGACATATAATTCAACCTGTAGAGAAGATGGGATATTAACTGAAGTGACTACTATACTTGCAAATTATTTTATGGAAGAAAAAATAAAATTCTTAAAAAAAAACTTAGTTTGGGGGAGTGAGGCCTAGATGGGAGTATAGGGGGTAAAATGGGTGACGTCTATAATAGTGTAAACAATAAATTAATAAGTAAATAAAATTTAAAAAAAAGCAGTTTTGGTTTGCAAAAAGTTAAAATTTAAATATGTATGTTGTAATGTTGGAACTAAATTAGAAAATAAAATGTCCTAAACATAAAAAAAAAAAACGAAAGACAGAGACCCAAGATGGTGGCAGATTAAATGGAACTATGCTAATCTTCTCTCATGACCAAAAGAATTACAATTAAATTTAAAAAAAAATCATTCTGAATAAGCAAGATGAAGATTAGCTGGAGAGAAGCTTTATAACCATGGACTCACAGAAGAAGCCAAATTGAGACCGGTAGGAAATGTTAAGGCATGAGAGGGCTGGGTGGGCTTTCACAAGTGACAGCTGAAGTTCCAGAAGACTATCTCAGCTGAGGGTTTACCCTGAAAAATGTGGGGTCTAAACTCCAAGCCAGGCTCCCCTCCTTAGAGCACCAGAGCCAGGAAAGGCCCCAACATAATCCAACCAGCTGTGGAAAGCAGTGGATTTCTGCCCACCAAAGAGAGACATCTTAGAGATGCAGGCACCCACCTAAAGGGCCAGCACACAAAATTGCATTCAAAGCCACTCACCCTGGAGGGAGGGAAGAGCCAACAACAGCCCTGTGAAAAAGAGTCTGGGGTTGGTGGCTCTGGGGAGAGAGCTGAAGGGTCAGCCAACACTATCCCTGTGCTGAGCCATTCCCCCATCCTGCAGAAGCCATCTTTCTGAGGCAGAGCCATCTTTCCCCTTCAGGAGGCATTAGCCTGGGGGGAGGCAATAGCCCCACCCATTGGAATCCCTCTCACTCCACCTGTGGAGCTTATGCCTTGCTGAGTTTAACTAAGCCCAACAAGCAGCCTGCAGGTGGAGGAGGAGCTCTGGGTGCTTTGAGATTTTTGCTGATCTGCCACCAACACAGAGTTGGTAAAAGCTCGCCTTGGTGCACAGCTTGGCTCTTTCTGCAAGCACTCAAGCCCATCAGAGGGAGCCACATCTCTGGATCACTGGGAACTCCAAACAGGTTGCCCAGGGCCAGTTACAGACCACATCCAATACAGGCCTGCACAGGTATCCCTCTGAAGGGTCTAGATCCAGTAAATAAGGGAAATCCAGAGTGGTGGTAACAAATGCAGACCTCTTCAGACTCGCTGAATCAGGGATCAGAATTTCTGGGGCTGGGACCCAGCGATCTGTATCTTCAACAAAGAATCAAATGGTTTGCAAACTATCCAGTGGTTCTCTATTTATTTCCACCTCCAAGGGGATATTTGGCAATGTTTGCAGAGACATTTGGTTATCACAACTGAGGCAGAGGAGTGGTTGCTACCGACATGGGCAGAGGCCACCAATGTTGTGAAACACGAACACTGCAGTGTCGCCCTCCACAACAAAGGATTATCCTGCCCCAAAACAGTGGTGAGGTTAAGAACTCCTGCTCACACACAGATCAATTTAAAGTCTGCTTTCCTAGCAGGCCACCTATCTTTGGCATTTAGTCACAGTTGTTTCTTTTATTCAGTTATCTTTCATTTCTTCATATATTTATTTTCAAAACTTTTTTAAAATGGTCTTTACTGACAGTGTAAAAGATGTAGGGCTTTAGATATAATTCTGGGACTGTGATGAACTACTTTGGGCTTATTTCTAGCTTTTAGGTTTATTTCTAGCCTTTTTTCTCCTTTTTTAAAGAAATTTGAAGTTTAAATTAACTCCTCAATGAAAGAATAGTAACCAAGATGAGATTTCCAGCCAGTTCTTTAAAAAACAATAACCAAAAAATAACAAACAAATAAACATAACCCCCCCCCCGAATTTTTATTGATTTCAGAGAGCAAGAGCAAGAGAGAGAAACATCAATGATAAGCTGCCTTCTGCATGCCCCCTACTGAGAATTGAGCCTGCATGTGCCCTTACCAAGAATTCAACGGTGACCTCCTGATTCATGGTTGACACTCAACCACAGACCCATGCTGGACAGGCTAGTTCTTCTTTTTACACTTTGAAACACTTTCTTAATTTGTACTGGCTGAGAGGTAATCTGATATTATGAAGAGTCAAATTTATAGACTATTTTAAAAAATGTATTAAAGTTCTGTTAGGTTCGAGGGCATAGAGACATTGTTGATGAGACTGGGAAAGTTAGAGACTACGCATACCTTTGAGAACTTGCTTTTATGCAGGGATAACCATCACTGTCATTAGCAGTTCATTGTTTGACTGCAAACACTTCTGCCAAAGCCATGATTGAAACAGTGGCTGTCCTTTACTCTTCAGCAGGGGAAACAGCCCCTTCCTTTGCACTGTTGATTTGCTAACAAATCTGTTTTATATTATGATGATATAAAACCTGCTCAGCACTTCTAAAATATCATCAATTCTTAAGAGTCCTTACAAATGAAACACGGCGCATAATTATTCACTTTGCTTTCATTAAGCAAAAGGATTAGAAGAATATAACAATCACTCTCATTACATATTTAAACCTGAATTGAAATTTAACTTCATAAGGTATTTCCAACAGATGTTCTCTCTCATAATGATTTCTATGGTGACTTTCAGTTCTGAATAGCCTTGCATCTCTAATGAAATTTTTTCAAAGTAATAAGATGGAAGGGAAGCGCTAAAATGTACTTGGAGATAGAAATTGAAATCATTTTGGCTAAATGTATCAGGTTAGAAGTTGCCCTAGTTACTGATTGCTGCTATTAGATATCCCCTCTGTGCAAAGAAAGCCAGTTATTGATTTTTGGATTTGAATTTCTTTTGAAATAATTGATTGCCTTTATTGCAGATCCTTATCTCAGCTTATGAAAAATCCAGTGTAATAGGAATCACCTGCTTTCCTAATGCCTGCCTAATGTTTTCCTTAATTTACCCCTGCTAATCTAGAGACTACTAGAATATACTGTTCCCGTCGTGTGTTGATGTGGCAACGATATATTTTAGCTACTGGTAATGATGGCTTGATTGACCTTAATCCATTTCAAAGTTTTGGTTCCTGGCATCTTCATTATATTTTTTATATCCATAAATATTTACTCTGACACTATTCAGATCAACAAATTTATGCATAGATCGCTGACTAAAAAATAGGGATAAATGTTTAGCAGCATGGAAGAAATAATTGCTTTCATTGAGCTCCTGTTATTTCATTGAACAGTTAAAGGACTATTCTATCTATTAACTGAGAGTCTGAGTGCACCTGGTCCTTCAATATGAATGCCAGACACATACAATGTATACACTGATGGAAATGCAATTAAATTGTTTTTCTTTCACAGTATTCTGTTTCATTCCCAAACTTGGAGTATTGTAATTCAATAGAGTTGTGATGCTGACAATCCATAGTTACTATCAGGCCCCACAGGTTTTAGGGCACAGCCCCCAACAAGACACCTTTACTTGAGTCTCTAACCCATCCACATTTTTAACTGACCACATATCTAACAGGTGAGGTAACTCACTAGAACAACTCAGAGAACTTAGCAAGCACTGTACTCATATTGTATGTGTTCACACACAGTGAGATCAGGGAGATGGTGCCTCTTATATTGTATCCAAAAACATACCTAATTTCTTCTATGTTTTCTCCCATGTTTTATTCTAGTTTTACTAGAGGCCCGGTGCACAAAACTCTTGGAATTTCCTGAATGGATAGGAGCCTTAGTTATGCTAATGATGTGACTTACATGAGCCCTAGAGAATAGCTTCAGGATGGGGTTGGTCACCAGAAAGACCAAGGCAGGATTATAGGGTTGGGACTTTCCGTGCCCCTAATCCTGGGGGGGATAAGAGGGGTCAGGGAGATAAGAGGTGTTGCAGACTGAGTTCTAGAACATGGCCAATGATTTTATCAATCATGATTATGTAATAGAACTCAGGGGTACTTCTTGGCTGTGTTCACTATATAATGAGGACGTGAACCATCCTAACTCCATGGGTACAGGGCATGTATTGAAAATCTCCCTGACCTCACTGTGTGTGAACACTATATAATAAACTAGACTTAATTGAAATTAAAAACGTCTGCCTTGTTAAAAACCATGTCCAGAGAATGAGAAGACAACCTACAAACTGTGAGAAAATATTTTCAAAGGACATCTAATAAAGGATATTATCTGAATATGTACAGAGAACTCTTAAAGCTCAACGATAAGAAAATAACCAGATTTAAAAGTGGGCCAAAGACCTTAAAAGACATCTCAGCAAGGAAGATATACAGACACAAGTAAGCATACAAAACGATGCCTCACATGGTATGTCATTAAGGAAATAAAAATTAAAACAACAATCTACCACTACACACCTATAAGAATCCTGATAAAACTGAACATAGTCTTACTATGCAATGCTATTCCTTGGTATTTACCCAAATG